>PVKC010032890.1:0-14163 GCA_004027635.1 Crocidura indochinensis
GTCATATGACCATGCAGTGTGAATAAAAAATGATTAGACTGGAACACCAAACAGAATAGATATCTGACCCACAACAAGCTGCTAAGTGGAGACCAGTTACACTAGTATCTGTGGGGGGAGAGGGGAAGAGCAAAGGAGGGAGGGAGATATAGGAGACATGCTGGGAACAGGAGTGGAGGGAGGACAATATTGGTGGTGGTGGGAATGCCCTTCACTCATTGTCACTATGTACTGTAAATAATTCTGTGTAATGAATGTCAATCACAATAAAAATTAAAAAAAAAGATTACATTTTCAATTAAAAATTTTGAATCTTCATTATTTTTTAATCTTGGCCATTTTTGGGGGGGGGAGCCACACCCGGTGACGCTCAGGGGTTACTCCTGGCTATGTGCTCAGAAGTCGCTCCTGGCTTGGGGGACCATATGGGAAACTGGGGGATCGAACCACAGTCCATCCTAGGCTAGCGCAGGCAAGGCAGGCACCTTACCTCCACCACCACCGCCCAACAATCTTGGCCATTTTTATAGGTTTTCTTTTTCTTTGGATTTTGAATGTGGAAGGCTCTATAAAAAACCACTTCAACATTAGAAATGTGAATGACTAATATCCGTGAATATGGAAACTTGTGTGATAAGGGTCATAAGATTGGCTGTATTGTAGACATTAATATATATGTGTGTTTGATATAAACATTGTACTTTCAAGGAAATCTAAAGGTATTAGAGGAAATCAAAACTGATATGCAGAACTTGGAAAATGCTATGTTGATGCATGACAAGATGGCAGATGGGTCACACACAAATGCTAATAGTGCAGAAACAAAAAGTAAAAAGATGTCCCTGTTCAAGACTTCATACAAAATGAATCTCTGATTACACCTGATTTTATATTAGTAAAGACTATTTCATAAATCTAACCTTTGAAATTTTTTTTGGGGGGTGGACGGGTACACACAGTGATGCTTAATGATTACTCCAGGCTCCTTACTCCAGAATTACTTCCAGCACTGCTTGAGGAACCTTATAGGATAAGGAGGCTTGAACCTACCCCATGTCAGTTGCATGCAACACAAGCATCATACCTGCTATATCATCTCTCAACCACTGACTTTGAAGTGTGTGTGTGTGTATGTGTGTGTGTGTGTGTATAAAGCAAGGTTAGACTTTATTGAAACAATTAGAAAGATGTGAAGGAATTTGAAAAGGGAAATACATACTTGAGAAAGAATACTATCTTCTCTTGAGTAGAAATAGTAAGCAAAGAAATAGACTAGCAAGAGCAATAATTGACAATGAAGAACATAGACTTGAAGAGCAAAGTTGAACTTTGAAACTTTAAAAAGAAAATCTTTGTGCAAGACTGTAATTTTATAGTCACTATACAAATTCATATACAGCAGCAATCAAGAGAAAATATCTTTATATAATGTAAATTTAAGTATATATTTATAATATTAATAAAATATATATTGTAATATAATTTATGATATAAATATAAGTATATTTAGAGGGCACACTAGCGTACTCAGGCATTACTCCTGACTCTTTGCTCAGGATCACTTCTGGTAGGGTTTGGGGGACCATATTTAGTACTGGGATGGAACTCAAGTTGGTCATGTTTCAAGGCAAACTGGACTATGTATAGCCCAGTCCCATAATGCCATATGATTTTATATAAAAATTTGTTGTTTCAAAACAATACAGATTTATATTCTAATGTGAATTATTTACAGATACATAGGAAAATGAATAAGAAATATGATGCAATTGGGATTTAAAAATGTTTCACATTTACATATCTTGGGATACTTTTTGTGAAATTACTTATCACTATATGTATTAGATTTTTATTAATGGCTTGCTTTTTATTGAGTTGGTGCTGCTGAATAACTCTTGGGGTCTTGTTGAAATTAGAGAAATTATTTTGAGTTCTCTCAAGTAGAGTGGATGCACAGACAGTGAAAAATGAAGAAATAAGTTACACGCACACACGTGTGTGGAGAACAGTGTTCTAAGTTTAATATCCAGACTAAGGGTTTTTTTTTTATAAGGGGTATATTGCCAGTCACAACTATAAAGAGAATGCTCAATTTTTGTTTCTATGCAAAGTACAACATATTTCTGTTAACAGAAACATATCAGTGTACATTGTTTGATCTTTAAAACAATACATATGATCTAGGTGTTCGGTAGCCTTAGAATAGAATACAGTTCAGTTAAGTGGGCAGAGAATAGCAGGAAGTAAGTTTTAACATCTCAAAGTAGTTCCTCTCTAGCCAAGCCCTAGATATCATACTGATTAAATTAAGAGATTAGCAAGAAGTCAGGTTTCCTTAACAAATTTCCGTTACCTAAAGGAACAGGTTTTACCAGTTTCTGCAGGGAGAGATGATTTTGTATAAAAGGTAAAAGGTAAAAGGACCAGGCTAAAAAATGCAAATTTTGTACCTGGTAAGAGAGTTTCAACAATTCAGGGCTATATCAAACTTTGGAAGTGGATTTAGAGCTTACAGAGAGAAAAAGTAGTCTGAGTGCTGAAAATTTTTTAGGCAAAGATAATTTATTTGAGGCCATATTTTGACCTGTAATTACACGTAGCAGAAGGAAGAATACACCAAATAAAAGTGATGGAAATATAATGTCAGTACCATAACATGAATCTCAACAATATCTCTATGGAATTTTCCCAACTTTTTACTTTGTGTTTCCACATCGAGCTTTTTGGTGAAATTCCCTTGGGGGGTATACGAAGCAGCCACCTGTACCAGAAATACATCTAGCAGGCCTTCTGTTCTTCCCCATATAGAAATATAGAAATTCCTATTAGTGTGCAGACAGGTAGGGACACACCAGTGATGCTCAGTGCTTACTACAGGCTTTGAGGTCAAAGGTCACTCCTGACTGTATCCAGGAAATTCTGTGGGGTGCCAGAGATCAAACCAGGGTGGATCATGTTCAAGGCACCTATCCTACTGCTATTCAGTTCTATATATTTACTATATATATTGTTAAAAACTTTAATTAATTAATTTTTATTTAGGTATCATATCCAGGTATGTTTAAGCTTAGTGCGCAGGAGTAAATTTAAATTGTAATTATTATATAACAATCCTCTTTCTTTATTTCATACTTACTGGTTTACTTTGGTATGTCTGGAACTCAGGATCTGCCACCAAAAACACCACCAGTGAGGCAGGCATTATTGTAGATGAAAGGGAATTTGTTCCAGTATGCTGGCACCCAACATCTCCTAAGAAATGAGAACCCAAGAATGGCTCATATGGTAAATTTAAAGGGTATATGGGGCTCATTCTAGGGAATCGCTGCCTCTGGGTTTTATTGATCCTTAGTACAAGATTGAGGTAGGATTGGTTGTAGTAAAATGTAGCGTCAGACAGACAGCTGGGTGGTCTGCAGCTCCAGAACCCCAATCTGGCTATCTGTCCATTACTGCAGACACAGGTGCAATTGTCGCCTAGCTGTCTGTTAGTTGTTTTTTAACATTATATGGATGTAATTCTTGGCATTTACCCCTAGGGTCTGGTTCCAGGAATGGCTGTTCTTCGTCTTTTACCTTAAAGCCTATTATGGCTGCACATAGGTTCACAGTAAAGCTTGATATATAGCAGTTAACTGCCTTAAGCAAGTAGAGTATGACGCCAAAACAATGTTTTCTCTAAAGGTACACAATATTTGAACCATAATATTTAGGCGACAGTTAACTCTAAATCTAAGATCCTAACATGCTATCAATTCTAAATTTTAGATCCTAACAACTTTATGAACATTCTTAGTAGATTATCTTTTTTTTTTCATTTGATTTTTGGCCCACACCCTGTGAAACTTAGGGGTTACTGCTGGATATGCACTCAGAAACCGCTCCTGGCTAGGGGGACCATATGGATGCCAAGGGATTGAACCATTGTCCATTCTAGTCTCGTGCAGGCAAGGCAGAGGCCTTACTGCTTGTGCCACTGCTTGAGCCCCTTAGTACATTTTTCTTTCACTATACATTTATTAATATTTAGAAGGTATTCCTCTATTTTGGTATCTATCATAATTTTGTGCAATGATAATTTAGTTTCTTATTTTGAAATGAGAATTATAATTTATTATTTTTATAATGACAATCAAAATTTTTCCATATAATAAAAGCTTAAGTGTTAAAAAACACAAAGAAATAATAGTCAATTATTTATTTACAATTATATTGAATACATTTTATTTATAAAAAATTTGGGGGTTTTGGTTCATACCAGGCAGCACACAGGCCTAACTCTTGGCCCTCTACATTCAGAGATCATTGGAATTCTTTGGGATACCCACAATCAGGCCTTGATAAAATATGTGAAAGGAAAACACCCTACGGCTTTACGACTATTCCATAAATGAACAGATTTTAAAATATTACCACACAGAGTGATGAATGTAGTTAGAGAAATAACTATACTAAAACTAGCATGACAATGTTAAAGAATGAGAGTAGAACCCCTGTCTCGAATACAGGCAGGGGTGGGGGAGGCAGGGATCAGAGGCATTGGTGTTGGGAATGTCGCACTGGTGAGTGGGCTATTCTGTCTATGACTGAAATCCAATCACAATTATGCTTGTAATCATAGTGCTTAAATAAAGATTTTATACATTAAAAATATATCACTATGAATTAAATGAGTTTTTGTCTTGTAATCTCCCTTTCAGATATTGATCATTCACTCACTATTCATATTAAAAGTAGTGCATGTACATGGAATCTATTATGCTGAGTGAAATAAGTCAGAGGGAGAGAGATAGATGCAGAATAGTCTCACTCATCTATGGGTTTTAAGAAAAATAAAAACATTTTTGCAGTAATTTTCAGAGACCAAAGAGACTGGAAGGTTCAGCTCACTACTGAAGCTCACCACAAAGAGTGATGAGTGCTGTAAGAGAAATAACTACATTGAGAACTACCCTAACAATGTGAATGAATGAGGGAAGTAGAAAACCTGTCTAGAGTACAGGCGGGGGTGGAGTGGGAAGGAGGGAGATTTGGGACATCGGTGTTGGGAATGTTGCACTGGTGAAGGGGAATGTTCTTTATATGTCTGAAACCCAACTACAATCATATTTTTAATCAAGGTGTTGAAATAAAGATATTAATACAAATAAAATAAAATTAGTGCATATTTTTATTTTGACTTACAATACCATGTAAATAATTACATTTATATTAAAATTAATTTATTTTATGTAAATTACATATAAGCATAAATTAATTAATTTTGACTCCTGACCAATTAATTTTGACTCTTAAACACTTCACTTACTCTAAGCATGTCATATAGAAGTAAGTTCACAATGGTGACTAAAAAAAATCTGGATCTCACGATTAGTGAGAGGCTGAACTCTAAGAGTCGGCTACTTGATTCAGAAAACATTGAAATATAGAGTATATTTCAAAGTATCAAGGCAGATTATATTCAAATGAAACAAATAGATGAATTGATATCATAAAAGAAGGAATGCAAAGAAAGGTCCAAAATGCCACAGTTTTTTAAAAATGTAAAATTAGAAAAGAGCTGGAAGTTCCAGCTCACCTCATGAAGCTCACCACAAAGAGTGATGAGTTTAGTTAGAGAAATAACTACATATTGAACTGTCCTAATAATGAGAATATATGAGGGAAATGGAGAGCCTGTCTAGAGTACAGGCAGGGGGTGGGTGGGGAGGAGGGAGATTTGGGACAATGGTGATGGGAACATTGCACTGGTGATGGGTGGTGTTCTTTACATGACTGAACCCCAAACACAATTATGTATGTAATCAAGGTGTTAAAATAAAATATAAAAAAAAGAATTGGAAGGATATACAAGTTCAAGTAATGTGTATTCAAGACAAAACAGAAAATTATAAACCTAAATGGAACATTCTTATACACATAGAGTTAGGACTCATATTGGTATTAACATAAAACCAGCAGGACTTGACATCAATCTGGATAAAAGGAACAGCACTTGCTGTGCAATCTAAGCAATTTACTGAGATGAGTCCTCCCCAAACAGTGCTGTTTTGTGAAACAAGTAGGAAACACTTTGGTAGTTTTCAACATATAAAATACACTTACTTCCTTCATGTGAAAATTGGCACAGTATAAGAGGGGCACAGAAATAAAAACAAACAAAAGAATTTTAACCAAAGTGAATAAAAGATTTCTGAGGGTTTTTTTTTTTTTTTTTTTGTGAGATATCTGGCTCAACAGAAACTGGGAAAAGAATTGCTAGAAATGGAGATCATTTTTTAAAATCATGACTTTGAATAACCTACAGAAGTAAGAATTACCATGTTACTGACCTCTGACTTAGATATTCAGGAAATGTAGATATTTTCAGAACTGATGTGATATTCAGACAGCATAGAACTGGGATGCTGAATCCTGCTGCCAATTAAGGTTATTCTACAATTCAAAGGTCATATGCAGACCAAGGGGGTTTCTAAAAACCTCTGGCTATTGAATGAAGCTTTTTGTACCACTGGCAGGTATAAATCTCAAATCATCTTTAAGATGTTGCAGTTCCTGACTAGGGTCTCATCTCTTCTTTTACAAAGAGAATCTCTAACCTTGGAGAGCCTAGGCCTTTAGAATTGCTTATAGCCCTAAATCCTAAAAAGCTTTAGGATGTGGATATTCTCAGTTTTGTATTTTTATTTATATTTATTTTATTTATATATATATATTTTTTATTTATTTATTTTTGAGTCACACCCTGTGCACTCAGGACTTACTCCTGGCTATGTGCTCAGAAATCACTCCTGGCAGGCACAAGGGACCATATGGGATGCCAGGATTCAAACCACAATTCATCCTGGATCAGCTATGTGCAAGGCAAACACATTTCTGCTGTGCTCTTTCTTCTTCCCAGTTTTGTATTTTTAAAATATAAAAGTAAACTGCTGCCTAAACCATTGTATTTACCCAGGTTCTGGAAATTACATTGCAATCAGTCAATGTGTAATTCTCATATTAAACACTAAATATTTTGACCTAGAATTGAATCTGTTATGTAAGTAAATACACATAGCATTATTTCTGGAGACTGGAGAAATAAGCACACACACACACACACACACCACTATCTCATTGATAGCCAATTGATTTGGCCAAAAACTTAGCACCAGCAATGCATCAATTACTTATAAATAGTATCAGGTGTTGTTAACAACTCTGAATTCTGTTCCTTATAATTTTGAGGGAACAGTGGGCAGTAGTTATAATGTTTGTCAGAATGCCAATTTTAGGCCAAAGTCTATGCTTTATGGACAGTTATTGGACACTTTGGTGGAAGGTGTGGTGTTGAAATGCTGTGTTCAAAAAAAAACGGTAAAAGTCTACTTTAGAAAGCTCAGGTAGGGGCCAGAGCAGTGGCACAGTGGTAGGGCATTTGCCTTGTACATGGCTGACCTAGGATGGACCACGGTTCCATCCCCTGGCATCCCATATGCTCCTACAAGCCAGGAGCAATTTCTTAGTGCTTCATCAGAAGTAACCCCTGAGCATCACCATGTGTGGCCCAAAAACAAAAATAAACTAAACCAAAATGAAATAGAAAGAGAAACTCCCCCACATCCCCCACCCAAACCCTGTGGCATAGCACAGCAGTGGGGCACTTGCCTTGCATATGGCAACACATTTCCTTTTCATCCACTTTAGATTCTTGTCATCTGGTAAGATGATTCTTAGCTTACCAGGAATGATTCCTAAGTGCAGAGACAAGAATACATTCTGAGCATCACGTGGAAGGCCCCCCAAACAATAACATGACAAAATAAATTTCTCTATTGTTCTTATTGCATCTGCGTGGGTCACTATGAGATTAAAAAAATTGACTGTGAGGGCCAGAGAGAATATATAGTGGTTATGTTACTTTGCACAAAGGCCACGTAGGTTCAAACACTGAGATTACTAGCTAAAGACCCAAAATAAACCCCAAAATCTATTGAAATAAAAATAAATTCACAGCATAGAGAAAAAAAATAACAAAACCAATGTCACTAACAACTGTGTCAAATCTAGATAATGGTAGTTGACAGATCTCACTAATACAGAAACAATGGGACAGAAGCCTTATGAAAATGTATGTATTTTGAATTGAATGGGAAGTTTTTCCTGCATTTCCTGTTAGTTTTCCCTTCCTTCTCCTAGCACTTTCCTTTTATAATAATAAAATAGTTATTATTTATATATTTGTTTTTATGAATTATGAGGGTTCCATGAAACAAAATAAAAGAGAAGAAAAGAAAAGAAAAAAAGAAGTAAGACTTTACAAGCAGACTGGGGCAGAGTTTTACCAGAATAGTTTACACAAGACCTGTATTTGCAAACTTTGTTTTAATGGCTTTTTACAAAACCTCGTACTCCTGGTGCTTTCTCTTCAGACTATGATTCTCTTGCAAGGGCTTTGTCAGGAAAAGGTTTTGGAACTCTGCTTCCTATCTTTGAATTGTTGATATAGCTTTGACATAAAAATAAATAGAAAATTAAAATGCTTTATTTATTTATTACAACAGTTTTACTTTTTTGTGTGTGCAGAATTACTACAACACAGCCACCACTAAAATGCCATTGACTCTCCACCAGGTTTCATTCCTTCTTCTCAGAGCTTTTGTTCCTGTTGAAAGCTCTCCCAAGTGGGTCCAAAATTCTGGTGAGGCAGTCATTCTCAGTTCAAGGTGTGTTCTGACTACAGGAACTCCCTGACATATTTATTTTTTCCCATTCTAAGGATGCTGTTTATGAAAGTCCTACACTTACCTTCAATTTTCAAAAAAAGGGAAAACTTCTTTTCACATTATTTTCAACAATAAAAGGAAAAAAGGTTAGATATTGTGAATGAATATTTGATAATATGAGAGGTTAATTCCTTCAAAGAAATATGGTAACAGTATAGCATAAGAGAGAAACATTTTACCTGAATCTGTGAATTCAAATCAATGAAGCAAAATATGTTGTTTTCTATTATGTATTACATTTTCTTGTTTTTTTTTTTTTTTCTTCTGGGCTCACACACAGCCATCTTCAGTCTTACTTTTGGTTCTGAAATTAAGGAATTCTACTGGTGGTGTTCAGAGTTCTATATGAGGTGCAAAGAATAGAACCCAGGTTGTCTGTACCATGGTTATAAGCCACTATTCTGCTTTTCTGTCTGAGTTGGAGGTCTAGATGAGATTGAAATGTCGGGATCTAATTAAATGAAAATGATTTGAAAGACATGAAATAGTGAATATTTACCTGACTAGACTTCCAATTTTATGCTCTGGAATCACTCCTGGAAGTGCTTGAGGGAAGAAATGTGATGCTGGGAATGTAATATTAACCTGAATGCACTATTTCCACAGGCAGCCCACTCATATTTTACCTAAAGGAAATACTAAAAAAAATAAGTATAAATATCGAATTAATTTCTGTCCCTCTTACCTACTGTTTTTTCTCACTCTTTACATAGCTTTCTGCAGTCTTTTTTCTTCATAGTTTCTTCTAAACCAAAACATGATGAATTTTAAAAATATTTCTTTAGATGATCACCTTTTTCCAGTTGAATTTCCATTAATTCATATTTTTCCCAATGTAGAGCCTTTAAAATTTTCCAACCTTTTTCTTCAGATAATGTTTTATGGTCCTGTTCTTACTTCATTCTCTGCCTAGTCAGTCTGCTGATCTGTAGTCCATAGCTCCATGCAAAATAATGTCAAAGTGGGAAATCTTTCCTGAACCCTCAGCTAAGGTCAAGATTGAGTTTTATTAATAGTCTGCATTTCTCCTCCATGGCTGTGTCTCAGATCGTGCAGCTACATAATCATTAGTTTATTTGAATAATTGAATCATCTGTCTGTCCCATTAGTTCTCAGAGGGCAGGTGCCAGTTCCAACCCATCGTTGTTTCACAAGGAACCCAAAGGAAAGTCAACTGTATAATAGACATGTATTAAATGTGTGCTGAATAAGTCAGCAGAACCTGATCTTCCATGCCTAGTAATAGCATCTATATGAATTCCTGCCTACATTTCATACATAAGAAAATGAGGCATTTCACCATAGTTACATCATAGTTTACTCTCCACATAAAAATATTTAGAGAACAAAGTACAAGAAACTAGAACACTACTTAATTTTTATTTTGCTTGTTTTGGGAACTCACCTAATGATGCTCCGGGATTACAGGCCTTGCTCCTGGAAGGCCTTGGGGACAATATGGAATGTTTGGAATGGAGCCTAGTTGGCCACATGCAAGGCAAATATTCTACCTAATGTATTATTACCCCCCACCCCCAAATGCTCACTTAAAGTCAACTTTTGACTTAAAATTATGAAATAGAATATTTCATAAAAATGTCAAATTAATCTAATAAAAAGATTTTAAAGAGTTTTATGAACATACTTAAAACACACATTCATGTGTCTATTTTTTTCCTCACATATGACGTACATGATTCATGGTGAATGAAGAAAAAAGGCAATTGACCAAATATTTATTTTTTATATATAAACTAAGCACCATTATTATAAACACAATCATAGTTGTGTTTCAGTCATTAAAAGAACATCCCCCTTCACCAGAACAACATTCCCAACACCAATGCTTCCCCTACCTTCTTCCCATCCCCTACCTATATTCAAGACAAGCATTTTACTAGTCACTTTTTTTTTAAAGTTTAGTAACCTCTTCCTTTTTATTTTAAATGATAAGAGTTAAAAATACAATAATAATGATGTGAAAGTGGCAATTTTTTTTGTTTGATTAGGCCCAGCAAAATATAGGGAAAATGGGGTGGGGGGACCCTTGGCCTAAATACAAGGAGACCTGAACTTTTCTGGCATAAACAAACTCTGGGCTCCAGGCATACTAGGTTTTTCAACCCTGAGACATTCTCTGTGGCCCCAGTGAAATTTTTTTGCACATTAGTTGTTGTTGGTGTCAGGTTCCTATAGTTAAAGATTCTTGTTTCCATGCATTTCATTCATGCTATTGAATCTGGGACACCACTTTGGTTTATGATTTGGCCTCCTGGAGTCTGCAAAATGACTCCCAGCAATCCCTTATCAGGAAATGTTTTTGCATGGGGACTTCTCAGAAACCAAGTATGGTAGCAAGCTCAGGTACACAGTGAAGGAAGATGGAGGATAGGAAGCCACTGAGAGTAGATAAATAGGGACAGAGTATTGTTTTCTTCTCAGGTTGAAGTCAAGATGATGTCATGAGTCCTCTAGTTTCACCTTACCATTAGTTATGTAGAACCCTGCCCTGCAAGCAGGTTGTTTTTGTTGCTAAGTCATGTTTCTGGGTGTTAAGAGAACACTCTTTGGAGTTAGTCAATGCCAGGGCAGTGGTAGGGTCTTCCCTGTTAGATTTTCTTCCTGGTGATGTTATAGACAATTGTGGTTATTTCCATAGATGGCATCATTGGACAGGGTGTATGGGCAATGCCCATTCTTCTGAGTTATGAGCCAAGTCATTATGACAATGTTCAGGTTATAAGGCCTAACTGCATTACAAAATTTGTGTTCCTATCTTTATTAGATAAGAACTTGTTTGTATATGTAATATTTTTCCATTTTAGTGTGCCTATGAAAAAGAGGAACAATGCCACAAGTTATTATTGGTGCATCTGGGGGCCGAGGGAACAAGTGCAACAATCCTTGTAATTTTGTTCTAACATGAACTATAATATAAATAGAGAGACTATTCCACCAGAATTCCTTATTAAACAGATCACAAAGAAAAAAAAAACAGTGGGCAAAATTCTCACTATTTAAGTGGGTATTCTAAAAGAGTTATAGCTGTTAAGGGAATACATCTAAGATATACAAAGGAGATATACATGTCCCTTTTATGTCTTTATAAATAGTCGTGAGGAGGGTGTTGAATCCAGGACACCACTGTGGCTTATGATTTGGCCTCCTGAAGTCTGAAAATGACTCCCAGCAATCCCTTATCAGGAAATGTTTTTGCATAGGGACTTCTCAGAAACCAAGTATGGTAGCAAGCTCAGGTACACAGTGAAGGAAGATGGAGGATAGGAGGCCACTGAGAGTAGATAAATAGGAACAGAGTATTGTTTTCTTCTGAAGTTGAGGGTCTATTTTTTCATTTTGGGAACTGGTTGGCAGCTGGCTTGAGAGGAGATAATGATCTGCTTTGTGAGGAGCCAAGAACTGAGGGTAAAAAGAGTTAAATGTGGGGTAATAAGAGGTGAGGGAGTAGAATAATAGAAATGAACTTGTAAGGTGCTAAGCTGGAGGGGGGGAAGGAACGTATACAACATAGACATTCTGTATATTGTAATCATAGTTTGAACCCTATGATATCCTATTAAACAATCTGTACATTACCTGTGGGGCACCTCCCCACAGTTTGAGAATGGACACTGGTGGGAAGAAAAGTTGCTATCGACTTCCCCACACCCACCCGTCTTGTGCAGGGTGGGGGTTTGTGAAAACCTAGGGTACACTTTTAACTCCTCCCTGGCACCCACCTAACTAGCCCCCTGGGATAGCCCTGGAGTCTGGAAGGAAGGAGAGGGCAGGCTGTTGGTGGCCAAATATTTCTTGAGTCTTAATAAAAGCAATCGCCTCTATCACTCAAAATTAAATTTTCAGTCATCCTTGCCAAGTTATATTTCATTTTGTCAAATTCTTCTTGTGAATATTTTTATCAATCATTCATTTCTGGAATAAGTCAAGACATGCATAAATATATAAATAACACATTAGAAAAGAATGAGTAAATATCTTTTTTCAATTGCAGATATATTAAATATTTTCAAATATAAAGACAGTAGTTTATTTACTATATGATAAAAGAGAGTTGTGTTTTATAAATTATCATAAATTTGTCAAAACATTTGAACATTTGGATTTTCAATAAAGTATGAAAATCTTTGGAGGATGGCTGCTATCTTCTTATAAGATATTATAATAATAAAATCATATTTATATATTTCTATATACATAGATTCAGACTGATTTATTAAAGTCAGTATCAATAATTGTGTTCACTATTATAAAAATTAGAATTTTCTATCTCTTTATATTAAGGTTTAATTTAAAATAGCCAAAATTTACTTTTATTTAAAGCCATCATATTTTAATATTCTATGGTCAATAATGGTAGGTCTTTTAGTCTTCTGATTTATGTCTCCTATTCCAGAGGTTCATAATTTAAATGGAAATTTTGCATTTGAGAAAATGTGACATGTAGATTTTATGACTGCCATCACATTAGCATGGTTAGTACTTGCTTCTCTTTTACCTCACCTAAATTTTGAAAATATGAAGATGCTAAAAATAAAATGAATAAGGAAATTATCACATTGCTATGTCCAATCTTCATTATCATTAGTTTTTCTAATTCATTTATTCCAAGTTATTTCTTGTCTTAAAATTACCAATATCACACCTAAATTTTATGTAAAATACAAGATAGTTTTGGATTATGGGATATATTTTATACTAAGATTATTTCAGGAATGTCCAGGAATATTGAGTGTGCTTTATTTAAAGAACAAGAAATAGATAAAATTGTAATAATATTTAAAACTCATAGTGCCTTTATATCCTAATCCAAAATGAAAATCTCAGATAGCACTTTCAATTTCATCTTAAATATCAAGCATTATTAAATAAGGGTGTGTAATGGAGATATTTACCTATATTAGATAAAAATAACTAAAGTTAAAATATAAATGTAAATAGCTGTCAAAATATATTTCCTGTTCCATTTTATCAAATTTTATTTTACCTTTTTAGCAGACATATAACTAATAAATAACAGAAAATTGTCTTTAATTCAAGAAATACAAAAATATTATATTATATGTAAGCATAAATAACACCAAGCAACAGTGTCTGTTAATCTGTTTAAAGACTAATAGAAAAATAAATGATGGCCATACTCCTCTGAAAATGAATGGAGCCCCCAGGAAAAAAAGTAAATTTTGAACAATTCACTCAAATAATGGAAGTTCACTAAGAAAAAAGTGTAAAAAAAAGTGCTTATAAAATTTGACTATTACAAAAAGCATTATTTTAGACCTTCGAGTGAGGACTATAAGAAATAATGATCAGGGGCCGGGCAGTGGCGCTGGAGGTAAGTTGCCTGCCTTGCCTGCGCTAGCCTAGGACAGACCGT
>PVKC010032891.1:0-14140 GCA_004027635.1 Crocidura indochinensis
AAATTGCATGGAAATACATAAACAGCTAGGGTATTTGTTGAAAGTAGAATTAGTGGTAATAGCTTGGCACAAATGGGACCCATGAGTAGTTAGAAAATGAAGAAGAAAATTGGGGGAATTTAATGCTTTCAATTACTGGTTGTTCATGTGGGAAAATACTCCAGTGACATTCCTTGTTATGTATATACTGAGCTTCTCCTCATTACATGCCTGTATGGGGTAATGATTGCTCTGAGCAAATAAGTAGGCCAAATTATATGAAATAGATATACTTCTGAATTTATTATGTTGGACTGGTGTAAAGCAGCTGCTATAGAAAGAATAATGTATCTAGGATGTTTTTTAATAGCTTATATCAATGCTTCGTTTTTTTGTGTGTGTACATGAAATATGGCATCTAAATCACAGGAGATTTTAAGAAGTTTTACAAATAAAAAAATCAAATTGTTCTAGTCATTTTCAGGATCTCAACAGTTGTTACTGAAATGCAATATACACGGGTACACGGGGAAAAACAATTGGGATTTTTTTAAAAAAGATCAACGAATTGCAACTTAAATTAGTATACAACAAACAAAAATTGATGAATAACTTGTATTTATTAGAAATGATTCTCTTAACAACCTGCAAGTATAAAATATTAGGAATAAAATATAACTATTAGTAAAATGTCTTCAGAAATACATTTAAAATATTTAAGTCTCTTCTACCAAAAGAATTCACCTAACTATATACAAAAATGCAAATATACCTTGTAACTACTCATCTTTTCAAATGTTGATATAGAAATTAAAATTAATTTAATTTAAGAATTTGGGGCCAGACTTGGTAGTGCTTGGAGGTTATTCCTGGACCTGTACTAAGGATTTACTTCTGGAAAGATTAGAGGACCATATGGGATGCCAATCAACAATATGCAAGGCAAATGAGCTACCCACTATACTATCATTCCAGTGTCCTAAAATGAATTTAATTCTTGGAGAAGACTATACATATTATTTTAATATTCTTTTTTTTTTTTGGTTTTTTGGGTCACACCCGGCAGTGCTCAGGGGTTACTCCTGGCTCCATGCTCAGAAATTGCACCTGGCAGGCATGGGGGACCATATGGGGCACCGGGATTCGAACCGATGACCTTTTGCATGAAAGGCAAACACCTTACCTCCATGCTATCTCCAGGGCCCCTATTTTAATATTCTTATGTTCATGTTTAATCACATGGAAAGAGATCGACAAATAGTGCTCAATGGGAAAAATTCAATTTATCACCCATTTATAAATATGGCTTTAGAAGAATAAGCACATATATTATATATGCTGTCCTTGACACATGTCACACTATAACAGGAGAATTGAATAATGGTGACAATAATTACATAGCCCACAAATCTTTTATAAAATAATAATTATGTTTCTAACCTCATGCTTACTCAAGAACATCTAGAATGCATCATTAACCATTACAAAAGCAATATCAGTAACTTTAAGAATAGGTATGAACTATGCAAAGTGATCCCTACTAAATGATATCCAAAAAATACTATTTCTTGCCAGGGAATTTTTGCTTGTATACATCTAAAATTCAAGTATAAAATTTAAGTATGAAATTATATAAAATAGGGATAGAGTTGAAAAATATCTTTTTGTAAAGCTAAAAGTATCTTGTGGAGCCAGAAATAGTTCAATGGTAGTTCTCACCTTGCATGTGTGAGACATGAGTTTAAAACGTTGACATCAACAATAAATATCATGATATGAAGCTCACCACAAAGAGCGGTGAGCATTTGTACTAGAACATTGTATGTCTGAGTTCAACTATGAACTATGAACTGAGTTCAACTATGAACTCACTACAAAGAATGGTGAGCGCAGTTAGAGAAATAACTACACTAACAATTACCATGACAATGTTAATGAGTGAAAGAAGTAGAATGCCTGTCTCTAATACAGGTAGAGGGTGAGGGGAGTGGAGGGAGATGGAGTGGTGGAAATGTTGCACTGGTGATGGGGAATGTTCTTTTGGTGACTGAAACCCAACTACAGTCATGTTTGTAATCATGGTGTTTAAATAAAATAAAATTAAAAAATAAGTCTATGCATTTTATCTTGCCTTTTAGATATTGCTATCAAAGCAACATTGTATTGTCACACTAGGTAAGTTTCAGAAAAGCACAGATAAGCGTCAACAGTGATATTCATCAGGTTCATACTGAAAGTTCAATTCTTTCAAAATACATTTGTCTCCTTAGTGCTGCTTTACTCATCCACTTTTCTTCTTCCTTTCTGTAACCCCTAACTATTATTACAACTCAGAGTTTTCTTTTTTGTTTTGCACAATTCTTATTTTCTTTATATGCCACATAAGGGATACAAGAATCTGACATGTTTTGTCAAGCCAGAAAAATCTATAAATAATCTAATAATGACCAAATCCTCCCCGCCCAAAAAAAACTAAACTAAAATAACTATCAAAGTAAAAATAAAGTATTTGTTTATAGAATATTAACAAACAATAGCTAGTGAATAAAAATGTTAATGACAACAGACCCCAAGATTTGGTCTATATGGAGTTTGCTCCAAAATGAGTAGAATTTTAAGGAATGAGAGGGGATCTAGAAAATGAGTTGAAGGGATACTAGCACACTGGTGGTGGATGTGGTATAAAAATCCTGCATGTCTCAAACACCACTACTAACAGTTTGGTATATCAGAGTGCCTCAACTTGTGTTTTTTTATTAATAATCTACAAATATATATATATATATATATATATATTTCTCATCAATGACACAATAAGGATATCTCAAATGCAAGTGTCCCATATACTATGCAGTAAAGATCTTAAAGTTCTCAAAACATGCATAAAGGACACTTAAAATATATTAGAAAATTACCTTTTGGTGTTGGCATTTGTACTGGAACATTGTATGCTTGAGTTCAACTATGAATCACTTTGTAATAGTGACTTTATACATTTTAAAAAAGCAACCTCTCAGTATCTGATTCTTTTCTCTTCTAATTGCTCCTAAAATGACATGTATATTGCATCTGAACTGAACTCATGCTTTACATATTTCTTTTATATTCTATTGATAGAATTGTATTAACAGAGAGTTTTAAAACAACAGCCTATGTATTAAGTTGATTCTAAAAATTCAGCAGATGTGACCAGTTCAGATTTATCACTGGAATATCTTTTTGCCCAAGGGAAGTATCTAAAACACTACTTTTTGCCCAATTTTATATATATAAGTATCTCTAAAAGCAGTTTACCCTTATGAGTTATCAAAAACATTCAACTCAACTCTTATGGCACAGAAATCTATTGACCTCCTGCTTCCTACCACACCATCTGTACCTGACTACACATGCAGAATACTCAGTAGCTGAAATCCTCGATCTATACACCTGCAATGTCTCTGTGGTGAGTTCTTATGTAAATTACATCTTGTCTTTTCTAAATGGGCTATTCTGAAGAAAGGCAGTATTTTCTTCCCTTAGTGATTTCTCATTAATTATTTGTAGAACATAGAACATACTGTCTGGTAATAATTAAGTTCTGTGCATGCTTTTCTATAAATACAATTGATAAATTAGCAAGTAATGCTTTATATAAAAAAATAGAGACTAGGAGTCATATTTCAGTAAATAAGGTGTTTGTCTTGCATGTGGCCAACTAGGTTCAATTCCCAGCATCCCAGATGGTCTCACAATCACACCTAGAAATGACTCCTGAGCATAGAGCTAAGAGTAACCCCTTAGCACTGCTTAGTGTGGCCCCAAAACAAACAACAGCAATAACAAAAAGACAAGTATCAGATTATAAAGAACAGCAATTTTGCACACAGATCGTTTGTATTTTTAGGCTGAATTGTTTATAACACCTAAGCCTTCCCTGACATAAAGTTTCTATAGTTATTCAAATTGTTTCCACATGGATTCAACATACACTTTGCATATTCTATATATAATTAAATATTTTATATTAAATATGCATACTGTCAAAAATATAATAGGACTTCCATGCTTAAAATTAAATAAGACAAAGACAAAAACTAAAAGTGATGCTTTTAAGGAATTTCCATGGAATTAGAATATTGTATAAATGCTTTTTAAATCCCCCAAGTTCCAGATTTCATAATTTATAATTTTCAAATTTTTAAATGAGGTTTTAAAGTGTCTATATAACAGAGATTGTCAAAATACATGCTAAGTAATTAAAAAAGGAGTGAACTTTAAGAGAATATATCTAAAAAGCAAAACAAGAATATGGTTCTATTTTACATGTACCATTTTTTTAATTATGCACAGAATAGCTAGGCCACTAGAGTCCTTGAATTAGCTTAAATATTGACTTGAAATCCTAGAAAGGTGATGAACTTAAATGGAAAAAAAATCCATCCTTTAAATGATGTGGGAAAAATCTAACAATATAATGAGAAAAATAAATAAAAAGTTAACTATCTTCTAGTCCTTAACTACAGTGCCTTTCTCCCCACATCCATGCCAGTAGCACTAGGTGTTCTTGTTCTTTGTGTTGTGTGCTAACTCTGTGGTGAGGAATGATACCCCCATTGTTTTTTTTATTTGCATTTCCATGATGCTTAATAATTTGAAGCATTATATCATGTGCCTTTTGGCCATCGGTTGCTATTCTTTTAGGACATGTCTGTTCACATTTTATCACCGTTTTTGAATGGGATTAGATATATTATCTTTGCTAAGTTTTATTAGGTCTTGTATATCTTAAATATTAAACCCTTATCTGATGAGTATTGGGGGGATATTTTCTTCCTTTCTGTAGGTAATCTTTTTATCTGAGTCACCATTTCCTTTGAAGTGCAGAAGATTCTCAGTATAATGTATTTGTTTATCTTTGCTTATCTTTGTTTAAATTTTGTTTACATTTGCTTATCTTTGCTTCCACTTTCTTGGCCAGTGGTATTTCATTCTTAAAGATGCCTTTAGTTTCAATGTCATTTGACAAGGTCCAGCACTGTTCATGGTAAAAAATCTCAACAAGATGGGAATGAAAGAAACTTTTTTCTATACAGGCAAGCCATTTACCACAAGCCCATACAAACTATCTACTCAATAGAGAAAAACTAAGAGCTTTTCTTGTAAGATCTGACACAAGACAAGTTTGCCCTCTCTCACCACCCTTACTCAGTATATTACTAGAAGTACTTGTCATAGCAATTAGGCAAGATAAAGATATCCAGGGCATTCTAATAATAAAAGAAGTCAAGTTCTCATGGTTTCAGATGACATAATATTACATTTAGAAAATACGATAAAGACTTGTGAATTGTTTGTTGTGAAAGAACTTATAGATCAAACAATATATACTGATAAGCTTTTTGCTAACAAAAAAAGTATATTTTTAACCTTGAAGGAAAGCAGATGTAGGCAGTCTCTCACATGCAAAAATCATGTTTAAGTACATCACTGTAGCATTCAATAAACAACAGAATTTAGATTCACCCTCACAATTGAGACATGTCCTAAAATTGTCATTGGCCAAACTCATCACCCACTTTCCTGGGGAACACTGAGAATTCCCTGAAATGTCCAAACCAAGATGGCTGTGGCATTAAATATCTCTAATTTTGACTGACTTCCCATTCTTTAATACCTAAATTTCTATATACTACATCTAAGGATATGAACAAAGTAAACATTCCTAAGTTTTCATGTATATACTTTATTTGATTCATCTTATAAACCTGATGTAATATTGAGTAAAGCTTTCAGCCTATTGTGAAAGTCACACACTAATCAATCATTAAAATGTCATCTTTAAAAGTGGAAATAAAAAATGATCAGGGGGGCCGGGCGGTGGCACTGGAGGTAAGGTGCCTGCGCTAACCTAGGACGGACCTCGGTTCGATCCCCCGGTTCCCCATATGGTCCCCCGTGCCTGCCAGGAGCGCCTTCTGAGCAAATAGCCAAGGGTAACCCCTGAGCGTCACCGGGTGTGGCCCAAAAACCACAAAAAAAAAAAAAAAAAAAAAAGATCAGACTCAAACACCAACCCAAAGTCAATGACAGCAGAACCGATACCCAATCTTTACAACAAGTTATACACAGAGGGAATAATTTACACTAGCAGTCGGGTGGGGGGGCAAATGAGGAAGATATGGGATGCATGTTGGGAACAGGGGTGGAGGAAGGACAGCAGTGGTGGTGGAAATGGCCCTGATTCATTATTACTATATACCTTAAATATTACTGTGAAAGATTCTTAATTCACTTTGGTCACAATAAAATTATTGTAAAAAAAGAAATAGAAGAATGCTAACTTTCAACTATGACAGCTTTCAAGAACGAGAAGTATATAATGCAAAATGTGAATCTACTACAATAGGACCAATCCTAGACTGTTAATAATGTTAGGGAGTTAAAGAAATAGTACAGTGAGTAGGCATTTGCCTTGCATGTGGTCAACTCAGGTTCAATCTGAGAAACTCATATGGTCTCCTGAGCACCATCAAGAATGATCCCTTGGAACAGAGCCAGAAGTATACCCTAAGCACATCAGGTACAATTCCAAATAATAATAATAATAATAATAAAAATAGTAAGAAAATTTGGAATATAGATTGAAGGTAATTAGGTAAAAAGGAAATATAGAGAATTTTAGGGAAAAACAATAGCACATACAAAAGAAGGAACACATAAAAAGGAAAAGACAAAAAGTCAGAACAATCTTTACTACCAAAGGATTTCAAGGGAACCTGGTATCATAAAATTTGTATTTGCAAATAACCACTATCAATATTACAATGAACTGAAGATGGATAGTAATTAAAAATCAATGACTAATCATACTAATTATAGATATCATTAGTATCTATTCAAATTATGTGCCTATGCATTCTCCTATCCATTAAATTTAGACAAAAATCACTGCCTAGATTTTTTTAACTTAATATATGTTCTCTCCCTTTTAAGAAAATAAGGTCAGAGAACATCATATTTTCATATGCAATTATTAAAATTATCCCAAATAAATGAGATTCAATATTTATAGATAATAACTTAAAAACAATTCTTCTTTTCAATGAAAATTAAACTCATTCATTTTGCATTAGTCTAAATTTTTTAGGCTGCAAATGTTTATTTAAGATAAAGAAGCCTTGAAATTAATGGCTCTCGAATAGTATATAATTTCTGCTGCTACAATACATTTTACATTAATAATTTTAGGGTAGGTAGAAACTTTATTAAATGGAATAAAAATAGCTTGGGGAAGAGACAGCCCATTGGTAAGGGATGTTTTGTATACAGAGCAACCTAGTTTTAATGCTCAGCACCACATATGTTCTCTCAAGCACTCTTAGGAGTAAACCCTTAGCACTGCTGGGTTCCCATTCTCCACTTCCCAAAAGTAAACCAAACCAAAAAAAAAAAAAACTAACTTTTTATTGGTGAAAGCTTAAAATATCTTTGTGGTGTGGGGCGTTGAATGGGCTATACATGACTGTGTTAAGGGCTTACTCCTGACTCTGCTCAGATATCTCTCTTGGCAAGAATATGGGACACATATGGTAGAGGGTAATGAATCCAGTTAGGAAAGCATCCTGTCCATTGTACAGTCTCTCTGGCCCCTATAAGATAATTCTTTCCATGATTAAAGTTCTAAACATTCTGCCAGAATTAAAACATACATTGAAATTTCTTTATAGGACACAAGCTAGTACAGTAAAAAGAATCAAAGATCAAATGCTTTTTAAGATTTTAATTAAATACTAAATAGCATATTAATCAATTTATTGATGAGCTACCCAATAATAAAGAAGCCAGTGGAAAGCCATCACTTTCATTTTTCCTCAAGAACTTTAAAGGGAATATCAGAAAATAAGAAATGACAGATGTGTCCTGAATTTGATTTTCTATTTCATGTTTTGAGAATCCTGTGTTATTTATTACAAATATAACAAGAGACCATTTCCAAAGTGAGAATGAATTCCTTATGGTCTGATATGGCTGTCCTTGAACATTTACTTGGATAACTTCAAATAATTATAGGTTTGGCATGTGAGAAATGTAAACTCCCAAGGCATTGTAAATTCAATTTACCTGGCTTTCTTTCATAGCATGTTGATGAATTACTTGCCCTGCTGGTTTTCTTCAATGTTTTAGGTCCAATAACTACCTGTGAGTGTCAAAATTTGTATTGTCAGTTATGATGACAAAAAGAATCAGAAATAAGGGCTTTTTCCCATGACTCCTCCCGAGTGGTAAAAGCACAAATATTTATTTTGCAGAACACAAAGAACTGTTTCAAAGGAGATACTCCGGTGGTATTTTCAGGTCTCTAAGAATATATTTTCATCCTCAGTTCTCTAAGAATATTTATCCATCTGTCAGTAAAAACGATTACAAGCTTGAGTCTGTCTGAAAAGATGCTTAGAAAATAACCTTCGAGGTTATTTATGGCAAGACGAATAAATCTTAAGAGAATCATCAGTAGGCTCTGCCTACTGTTTTTAGGATCAAGTTCCTCACCTGGCCTGCCTTGCTATACTCACCATCATCCTCTCACTAGTTCGTTTTAACAAATTGAAATTACTTTCATTAATTTATTTTTGCATTCCCCCATGCAATTCCTTATATGTAAGTTCCTTTCCTATTTATTTTTATTTTTAAACTTGTTCCTTAACTTCTAGTTGTGATATAAATTTATATTATAAATTTGGGTGTAGACTGGCAAAATATCTGGCCTGTGAAACTTCACTATATCATGGACTTGTTCTAACTATCTCTTAGATATGGAATAATGCCTGTTAGCACTTCATAAAGTTCTTGAGGAAGGTAACACCATTATTTATGCGTGTATCCCCAGAACTTTTCAATGTCCATTACACAGCATGTATCCAATATACCACTATAGGCAGTCAATATTTGCTAAATATATATAGACCTTTAAACCTTACATATAAACTTGTATATATAAAGTTTTAGTCAATCTACTTCATAACCAACCATATACAGAATAGTTAAGGAGTACTTCAGCTACATTCACTTTATTAGCAAGTATAGTTATGCATATTTAAAAATTTGCTAATTTGCTTTCTTACAGAAAAGTTATAATAAAAATGTAAATGAATATATGTTAAGATTTTAATATTTCTACTATCAATTTATAAAATAGCCAAAGATGGCAAATCAACTAATTAGTAAGCTTTTAATAGAATGAACCATGAAGATCTTAATTGAATCCCATAGAAATAAAAAAGTCATATTTCAGAAATCATGTGGAGGTTAATTTCTTCATTTCCTTTCAACTCCCTAAAAATCAACTATACACCATTAAAATATTTGCAATCAGCTTAACTTTGATTACAATATGATAATAAGGTATCCAATATGGAAACACCATATGGCAGCAATATGTTTACAGGGGAATTAAGACGAATCTGCATTATTATTACATTTGAAAAAGGAAAGTGTATTCAATTAATCAATGTCCTCAAACTTAAATCACTTAGAAATGACTTACAAAACTCTTAAGAATTTGGACTCTCATCTCTAAAACTTGTCTCTTCATATAAAAATGCCCATATAATATTAGAATAAAGTTATACATTTTATGTGAGTTAAATTGTGTCATTTTAGAAAATTTATTCAAATTGCATAGAAACATATTAATTAAAAAATAAGAACAAAAAAGGAAGTAAAAGAAAAAAGAATAGAAACAATAATTTAAAGATATATTTAAAAACAAAAAATAGAGAGGTTGGAAAGATAGCACAATGAATAGGGCATTTGCCTTGTGCATACCTTGCCTGTTCCCCACCCCAGGCACTCAATATGGTCCTCTGAGTATTGCCAGATACAGCCCCCCAAAACACAGACACACACACACACACACACACACACACACACACACACACACACACCACATGTAACCAACAAATCATTTTTAAAAATATATAAGAAATCTCTTATTGCCCACTTTGAAACAAATGCAACCATTGTATACTTTATTTGATGAAAAAATCCAAAGCACAAGTACTTTCCATATTAAAATGTCATAATGATGTGTTGAATAATGAGGACTTAGAAAAATGGTTTCCTAGTTTTTATCTGTAATACAGAAAAACTAAAGTTACATGTTTGTATGATTTCCCATTTAGTAATAAGCATCTACATTAAGATTATTAATTTAGGGGCCGGGCGGTGGCTCTGCAGGTAAGGTGCCTGCCTTGCCTGCTCTAACCTAGGACGGACCGCAGTTCGATCCCCCGGTTCCCCATATGGTCCCCCGTGCCTGCCAGGAGCGACTTCTGAGCTAATAGCCAGGAGTAACACCTGAGCGTCACCGGGTGTGGCCCAAAACCCCTTCCCAAAAAAAAAAAGATTATTAATTTAATATCAAATAGCTAATTAAATGAATAAACTGTCCTTGCATGAATTATTCTACAACTTTAAATTGCACCTCTTTTAAAAAAAATAAAAGGATATTTTTAACACATATAAAGAGATTGACACAATCTTTTCAAGGGAATGTGCCTATAAAAGGGGAGGAGGAAATAAGTTGTA
Source organism: Crocidura indochinensis (assembly GCA_004027635.1). Lineage (NCBI taxonomy): Eukaryota > Metazoa > Chordata > Mammalia > Eulipotyphla > Soricidae > Crocidura > Crocidura indochinensis. Next base: position 10,549 of record PVKC010032891.1, read on the forward strand.
AGTATCTACAAAAATCTGGTAGGTATGTTCTAGACTAAAGTATATCCAGAAATCAACTAAATGTGATATAGAGGAAAATTCTTTTCTACTTACGAGTTTGATATGCCTAAGAGACATTAGTCTATCTTTTGTTTTTGTTTTTGTTCTGAGGTCACAACCGGCAGCACTCAAGGGGTACTCCTGGCTCTATGCTCAGAAATCCCTCCTGGCAGGCTTGGGAGACCATATGAGATAACCATATGTCCTTCTGCATGCAAGGCAAATGCCCTACCTCCATGCTATCTCTCCAGCCCAGACATTAGTCTATCTTAATGTGAATGACAGTAACATGAAACAAAATTAAAGGAAGGTGATAAATCAGTGAAGAGACCTCAGCTGTAAGTAGTACATACGAGCTGCTACGAATATGGGCAGAAATTATGCTGAAGAGACATGGAACAAATATTGCAAAAATTGACTATATATTCCTGATAAACATAGATGTAAAGATCCATAACAAACTCTTAATGATCCAAATTCAGCAACATATCAAAATACGGTCTAGTGGATTTATTCCAGAGATTCAGAAATGGTTAAACATTAAAAATAAATTAATGTCATTCACCGTATCAATGAATGAAAAATCAAACATCATATCAATTGGCATGGAAAAAGCTTTTGATTAGATTCAATATCCCTTTATGATAAAAGTATCAGCTAAATAGGAATAGAAGGAAACTATAAAGTCCTTACACAAAAAACATATTGAATGGTTTTCCATCTGATATTACAAATAAGACAGGATGACCATTCTCTACCGCTGTTCAACATAGTACTGATAGTTCTAGTAACAGCATTTAAGTGAGAAAAATCAAACATTCAATTTGGAAAATAAAAATGTAATTGATCACTTTTTGCTGATGATGTAATATTATACATAAAAATCCCTAAAGATCCCACCAAAAAAATTAATCTTTCAGATGAATTAACCAATACAATAGAGCAGGAGACTAAAATCAGTTACATTTCTACATGCAAAGAAGAGAAAAACATAACAAAAATGCCCCTTTAAAATAGTACCCAAGAGCATCAGGTACCTAAGAGTCAACTTGACATATGATGTGAAAGATTTATAGATCACGGCACCCCCTCCTAGGCCTGGTTAAAAAGGCCTTTGGCTTTGGCCTGGCACAGGCCTGCCAAACCCCATGCTGGCTGAATACAATTAAATTCTAAGAACAAATCAGTCTGAATTACTTTTAGGTATTTTATCAAAACTGGTTCATAAACTGCAAGATGAGCAAAATATACTCTCAAAATAAAAATATGCAGGTACTCTTTCTATACGTGATTTGTGCACAGTTCAGCACACATTTTTTCACTCTAATTATACTATCATTTAAATGTGAAGTTCATGAAGCCAGAGCGATAGCATGTTGGTAGGGTGTTTGTCTTGCATGAAGCCAAACGGACACAGACCAGGATTCTATCCCTGGCATCCCATATGATCCCCGAGCCTGCCAGGAGTGATTTCTGAGTACAGAGCCAGGAGTAACCCCTGAGCGCTCCTGGGTGTTGTCCCAAAACCAAAAATAAATAAGTAAATACATAATACATAGTGATAAATATTAGATAAAAGTAGTGCATAGACTAGTGTGATTAATGAAAGAGTGCCAGTTTGGGACTGATGAGACATATATCAGAATAGAATAAATACTTGTTGATATGCATCTAGAACCTATATAATTTTATAACCCATTAGTGCTTCAATTCAGCAAATAAATATTAAAATAAATCACAAGAACATACTAAGAAAATTTTATAATTTATGTAATAAATATGGATACTTGCTTATAAAGAATGTAGTTGCCATTAGTACTATATTTAAAAAAGGACAGTATGGCAATAATATCCAGAGACAATAGAAACAAAGGCCAGGAGAACCAATCAATGATAGAAAGCTTGCCACAAAGAGCAGGAGAGTGCAGTTAGTGTAAAGAAGAGACCACAAAGACAATAGTTGAAAATGATCACTCTCTAGACAAAGACTTGGTGCTGAAAGGCAATAGCGATATGCATAATACCCCTTCAGTAACAAATCACAGTATCTAAAAGAGAAAAAGAGGGGTGAGAGAGAGAGAGAGAGAGAGAGAGAGAGAGGATAGAAAGAGAAATTGCTCCCAAAGCAGGCAGAGGAGGATGCAGAAGAATAATAGGGGACCTTGGTGGTGGGACATGTGCACTCATGAAAGGTGTTGTATATAGAGAAATAAAACAAGGGAATAGACACAATTGAACAGCAAGCACTTGACCTTGTACTATAAAACTGGGGCTGCTAAGCAGTGGTTGAAGGGAGGAGGGAATGAAACATGAACTAGAAGTAACATGAGGACTATGGTGGAGTGTATTGGGCACTTTGGCATTGAAGATGTGTAGTAACTATATTAAAACTATAAAGAGTAACATAATTATATTCATGTTACCCAAATTATAATTAAAAAAATTTTAAACAATTCAAACATTTATCTCAGCAACTGAGAACTTAGGGTAAACAACATTAAAGTGGCATCTCTTGCTATTTATTTTATTGTTTTAAGTAATTAACTTTGCCAAATTGAACTCCATTTACTAGTGCTTAGGAATTATTCCTGACTCTGATAGAGTGAAATCATTAGTATTTGTTCTTCTGACTTATTTTACTTAAAATGATACCGTCTAGTTTCATTTGAGTTGTACCCAAATGCAAGAATTTCATCTTTTCCTAAAGCTGCATAGTATCCATTGTGTATATGTTCCAAAGCTTCTTTATTCATTCATGCATTATTGGACATTTAGATTGCTTCCAGATCTTGGTTTCTGTTCTGAGTGCTGCAGTGCATACCAATATGTACTTCTTTTCAATTTCATGCTTTTGTGCTTATAGATTTGGAATTGCTGGGTTTTATGGAAGCTCTATTCTAAATTTTTGAAAATATCCTTGAAATATAGAGGCTGAACAAAATAACATTACAACACAGAAAATAGGGGTTCCATTTTGACTGTATTTCCCCCAAAATAACTATTTACAATATTTCTGATATATGCCAATCTTAATACTATGAGATCATTTAATTCATTTATTTTTATCTTTCAAATTTGCATCCCCCTAAAATGTGGTAAGGAGCACAATAACCAACACATAAGCATAAAACATCTTTTCATAGTTTTCTCGTTTTATTTTTTATCTCTATTGAAGTACCATGATTTTTTTTTGCAATATATATATTTTAATTCAAAGTGAATCGACAGTAATACACCATAAATTCTTATTTTGACACTCACCAAAATAGTCACCTGGAAAACCCGCTTTTTGTGACAAAGTACAGAAGGCTTGGTCACATTTAAATCACTGAGAACTAGAGAGAAATACTATCACAAACCGTAATAGACATTACATCCATAAAAATTTTCCCAGTCCTTATTGTAATATTGCACAGTGCAATTGCTACATGGCAAACTAGTGTAGCATAGAAGTAAAAGCAAAAAACAAACAAACCAAAGAAAGTAAGTCACAAGTCTAAAATCGTTAAAAACAGTTAACAGTTCAAACTTAGTAATCAAATCTTTATCATTG
>PVKC010032892.1:0-14105 GCA_004027635.1 Crocidura indochinensis
TTGCCTGCCAGGAGCAATTTCTGAGCATGGAGCCAGGAGTAACCCCTGAGCACTGCCGGGTGTGACCCAAAAACAAAACAACAACAACAACAAAAAAACATAGATACAAGAAAAATATAAAGTAAACAGGCAGAATGTTCATTCATCTCCAGTAATCTGATACTGTGGATAAAGGCAACAAATTTACAAGTAAACAAATAAAACTGAAAAGTTTTTGTTACCCCATCCCGATGTCACATATTAATCTCACCTGGATGGTGAAACCCACCCACAACTGGGAGGGGTCTGTAGTTGGCCTAGTAATAAAGCTGGAAATCTCATGAAGCTTCAACTGGCTGCCTGTGAAATTATTTCGCCGCCACTACCCTGCAATCTATAGACCTGCCAGGCAAAGGGGCTACAGGCGTCAAGCCGAGTCAGGAAAGGCCTCACCACATAATACTAGGACTCATTAATTTATATTAATCCAACACGTTTCTGTATGGCAAAAGACTTAAAACTAAACAAATGAATGGGAAAAATATATTCACATTCAACACTTCATATAAGGGCTAAATGTCTAGGATATTTAAAGAACTTACAAGTCAACAAAAACTAATTCAAAACTTCTACTAAAAAATGGGGAGAGTAAATGAACAGACTCTCCTAGGAAAATAAGTGGATGGCCAAGAGACACATGATAAAGTACTCAGCATCACTTATCACTAGGGTGGTCCAAATCAAAACAACAATAAGGCATCAACTCATACCAGTGAGAAAGCTACATATCAAAAGGAGTAAGAACAAAAGCAGTGGAGACAAATAGACAGACCAGCAGCAAGGTCCTCTTTGAAACAGAAGAGCCATTCTCATCCCAGATCATTGCATTCCAAAGTAAAGAGAAGCACCAGGATGGAGGGCAGGGGTATCTTCCAGTCACACAACTCCCAAGATATGAAAGCAGGCAGACAAATTTACAGCAGAGTCCTCATTGACTCAAAAGAGCCACTTTTACACAGGTCAGTGCACCCCAAGAAAGGCAAGACACTCCACTTTGCAGTACAGCCATGTATTTCTTCTCATCAATGGGCACCACCACAACACACACACACACACACACACACACACTCCACCATGTTGAGAAAACTGGTCAATGATATGAAAAAAAAAAAAAGAAGAACACAGACCTCTCTATGCCATGCACAAAAGTCAAATCAGAATGGATTAAAGACTTTGACATCAGCATTGCATTATTGATACAGTCCTTAAATGACACTTCATAATGAAATACACATACAAAATTTGTCTGGATCCCTTGATGCAGTTATTTTTCATCTTTGGTATTTTATATACATAGCTCAAAAATATTATAAAGCTTTAGCAAAGTTAACAATAATGCACATATAAAGTCAGACAAGCAAATATCAAATTCAGAATGCTCCTACTATACATAAAACCCACATAGCACCTTTAGAATCATACACAGTAATAGTACCAATAAAAAGAACTAAGATTCTCTTTTATTGTTGCATATTCTCTTTTTTAATATGATTTTTATTTTAATCATAATGGCCTACATATCATTGACAATAATAATTTAGGTACATAGTAATATAAAATTAGGGGAATTCCCATCACCGAATTGTCCTCCCTCCACCTCATTTCTGTCCTACCTCCCATACCCTCCTCCCTCACCCCCGGGGCTGCCAGAATAAATGGTCCCCTCTGTGCCTAGCTAACTACTTAGTGGACCTACACCTGTTTGGTCTTGGTACCTCCCTTATTTCCTGCTCTAGTTGGGAGGCGGGCTAGATCAAGTTATGTGGTTTTGTTTGAAGAAAAGTAATAAATGGGGGAAAAAATCAAATACGCCGAAAATGGGCGCAGTCCTTCTGGAAGCTCTCATGCTAATATTGTTGCATTTTCTATGCCCTTCCATCCTATAAGCAGCTAAAGCATATTCCCAGAATAAGTAGTAAGAAACAAGGTGTCTTCTGAAAACAATACTTCCTCTAGAAAATACAATGGAGAATGGAGCTCGCAGCTGTGCTCATTCAAATGATAAACTAAGTTTCTTTCTTGGGATTTTCCAACACCATGATTAAATGGGCAATATTACATTAACAAAAGTCACTTTTGAAAAAAAAAAAAAAACAGGAAAAGTCTATTATGGAGGGGGGGAAAGGCTGTAACATAAATACATGCTTGTCTTATGAATACTTCTAGAAATTCAAGAAACTATTTTGTTAGAAATAAATACATCCTTGAAAATTAAATCAAAACTGTTAAGCTGTTCTACCTAAGAATCTCAATACTGAAGCAATCCTACACGACTTCAGTTCTGTTTGTTCCACAATGTCTTATGGCATGCTTAAAATTAATGAGAAACCCGCCCACTGCTGACAGGACATTCCTCCTACCTAAAGTTTCATTTTCCAGCAAAATGCATCCATGTGTTCCTATTGTAGCACTGTTACAGGGTTACACACCTGCAAGAACAGTTGCAGCTTACAGCAGAAGCACATTGCTGCAGCTGGACTTATATGGGCTTGCTGGAGCCTTTAGCATTCACTTTTGTGATAAAACTAGACTAACAACTTCCTTCAGCTGATTTCCAAGGAACTAGGTTGTAAATGATTAATTCATGAAAAGTCCATTCCATCAACCAATTTCTGCTCTATGCTCTACTCTCTACAGCAATTTGTAACATGAAAGTTGGAAACCTGGGACCAGAGCAAAAGCACGGTGGGGAGGATGATTGCCTGCACATGGTGGACCTGGGTTTGATTCCCAGCATCTCATATGGTCTTCTGAGCCTGTCAGGAGTGATTTCTGAGCTCAGAACCAGGAATAACCCATGAGTGCCACCAGGTGTGGCCCCAAAACAATAAATAAACACATAAAAACATAAATAAACACATAAAATCATAAATGAATGACTAAATAAGTAAAATCCATAAACTAAAAGAAATCAATTAAAAAACTGAAACCTTACTTCCTAGCATATAAAAAAAATGTTCCATTTTCTTATCAGTGGCAATGAATGTTACTATTTGCTCTTCTTTCATACCAACCTATATTCTGGACTACTGAAAATAAATATATATATATGTATATACATATATATATATATATATATATATATTTTGGTTTTTGGGTCACACCCGGTGACGCTCAGGGGGTTACTCCTGGCTATGCGCTCAGAAGTCGCTCCCGGCAGGCACGGGGGACCATATGGGGAACCGGGGGATCGAACCGCGGTCCGTCCTAGGTTAGCGCAGGCACCTTACCTTCAGCGCCACCGCCCGGTCCCTGAAAATAAATATTTTTAACATTAGATAAAGTCAACGATTGACCACAGATGCCTGACAATGTTGGGGGGTGGGTGATTTATTTTTTTTCTTTCACAAAGTCTGTTCTATATCATTTTGGTTTTAAAAAAAAGCATTAAAACACTATCCCTGACTGATACCAGTAGGTCACTATTTACATTCAGCAACTGAGCATTTTTTTTACAAAGCATAGAAAAACCATGTGGTAGGAGAAGACAATTTCACTATTAATGCCAGGAAACAGATTGATTCAAGGGGGATTTTTCTTGTTTTCTCAAGTTTTAAGCATATCTTTCATCTCATTGGTATTATTTTAGGAAGAACAAGAACATTCATTTTCACCAATCTGTCAATGCTTACACATGAGTGATACTGAAATTCGCTGCAATCCCAAGAGAAAACAACACAAAATGAAAAAGTTCAACTAGTACTATCAGTTCCACCTTCAGAAGTTCAATCCCACTGTTTACTTAACAGCAACGAAGCTGTTTTTCTTCTGTATTCCCTGTTAAAAATTTTAAGCTTAGTTCTGATATTAAGTTAAATCTTCAATTATATCTTTGGTTTCTAGCTAATGTATCTGTCCTACAGACTAGCTTCTTCGTGTGTGTTCCAGACTTTTCATTTCATCCTGTTATTTTAATAATTTCTGAAGCCATGATTTATGGAATTCAGCTTACTGAGAACTACCTTCTTCTTTTGATGGGCTATTATTATTCCTTCTTGAAAAGACTGTATCCTTCTGTACTGCATTGCATCTTCTCCATTTTGCTGTACAGAGAGGCCTAGCCATGTCTCATCTGGTTCATACTTCAGCTTTTGTGTGTTACTGTACAGTTTAATGTAAATGCTTTTTCAGTGGATTCTCAGCTAAGAGCTACAGAGTTCTGTGCAGGTGAGCTGAGTTTCACAGTTTCACAGTTCATGAACTGTGTGTAAAAGGGAAAGGGAATTGGTTTGGCTAGGGCTAGGACAGCCTACAAACAACCAAACATCTGCTCTTTTCTCCTAAGTACATGCTTTTCTTTTCCTCCTCAACATTAATTTATTCACTCATTCTCTGCCAAGTTTCATTTCCATCAGACCCAGGAAGGTTGTTCTCTTGTCACGTCTCCCAAAGTAGGTGAGACTGCCTCTGGATAGGTGCTGGAATGACCCTGTGGTTCAGCCATAAACTCTGATGCAATTGAGAGTACTTAGTATTTGTTCACTTAACTAAATTTCATTATGTATGTTGAGTGATTTTTTTAAAATGTGGGGCAGTAGGCCACATAAGTTTGAGAATATCTTCCTTATGATTCCTTCTCCTCCAAATACTGAGTACCCACTCTTCATCCCAATGGAACCCAAGAATGAGATGAAAGAAACCTGTCACTTAAGGCACATAATGTGTTCCTTCCACATACTTTCTCCAAAAAGATTTACTTAATGATGTTCAGTCTGATGTTCTATTAGCGCTAATAAGATAACCAGCTCTGCAATCCAGCAATTCTACTTTTCTCTCTTATAATCAAGACATAAACAATTATCTCCAATGACTAAGAGATGGCACTATGATGTGTACAGAGTATATGAGCATTCCTGTCATTCCTCATCCACCTTTCCTGACACAGTCTTTAGGGATTTCTCAGGATTTTTTTATTTTAATTTCCTTCCTACAACTTCTGCACAGTACAGGATTATGACTCTAATAAGTTACATCTAAATTCTCAGATATTATCATTTTCCCACTGACCATTAAATGTTTTCTCAACCTGGTATTGGCATATTTCTTTCAGTTTTGCTGTTTATATCTGTTAAAATATTTTCACTCTGCCATCTTAAAAAAAGAAATCTCATTGCTTTAAGGTAAAAACTGATAGAATTACGTCAAAAATAGTTCTGACTCAAAAGACGCAAGGCAGATTGAATGTCTAAACAGTAGCATTATAACATAATAAAACATGTCCCTTACCTTTCTCAAGAATTAGTATTCAATTTCTACATACCCAATAGTAGTCTAACTTTAAAAAAAAACTAATCCACTATAATTCACTTGCTGTTATTGTTCATTTTATGAGTTTTTTTTTATTTTGAAATTTTTATTGTGACCAATGTTAATTACAAGTCACATTATATTTAAGGTACATAGTGACAATGAATCAGGGCCATTCCTACCACCAGTGTTGTGCTCCCTCCACCTCTGTTCCCAGCATGCATCTGATACCTTCTCACTTTGCCCCCTGTACTGTTAGTGTAACAGTTCCTCTTTGTGTACAGCTTGTTGTAGATTGGGGTCTTGATTCTGTGTCGTTGACTTTGGGTTTGGTGTTTAGGTCCGATCATTTTTATTTCCACTCGAATTTCAAGTGACTGTTTGTTCCTGGTATCACCCACTTTCTCTCCTCCCCTCAATTTATTGTTTAGGTAAGGGAGGCATCCCAAGCAATCCTTAGGGAAACAGGGATCACTTCCAGCTATACCAGGCCAACTGGGTCAATACTAGGTTCATACTAGGGCCTGAGGATGTGATGTTACTTGGGGCCTGCAGCATCAGTCTGAACCCAGCATCTGGAGGGTGGGACTCCAGAGCTATACTAGGAGAAGTTGGGGGAAAGGAGGGTGATGTAAATTATGTGCAGGGATCAGACCCTTTTCCTGCATTCTAACTGCTACACTTATCTCCTGGACCACAACTTCCCCTTTTTAAAAAATTAAATAAATAAAATGTTAATTTTTAATGTACTATCCTTTAGAGAAGGCTTTTGCTCTTAAGGAACATGTATCAACGAATGTTAGGATACAGTGCAGCAAATTACCTAAGCATGTCTTTCACAATTTGGATGTATAATTTTACTAATCAGCACTAATTATACAGCTAATATCAGCTCTGCTGAATTAAAGCCCAGAGATAAAAGATATTAAGATATTTTAATAACTGCAACTATGATTATTCATGTGCTACCTTAATACTATAACTCCAAGAGCAGTCCCCAGTTATTTTAAAAAGGCAACCCTTGAAATGTACTAAAATGGGCTTTTCATAAGCAAATTTAAAAATAAACTGGGGCCCAGGAGATAGCATGGAGGTAAGGCATTTGCCTTTCATGCAAAAGGTCATCGGTTCGAATCCCGGTGCCCCATATGGTCCTCGGTGCCTGCCAGGAGCAATTTCTGAGCATGGAGCCAGGAGTAACCCCTGAGCACTGCCAGGTGGGACCCAAAAAAACCAAAATAATAATAATAATAATAATAATAATAATAATAATAACAATAATAATAAATAAACTAATCCAGCACTAGGATAATAATGAAAGGGGCAATATTTCACTACCTAGGCAAAAGTGGCATGGAAAATTAAAAAGAAAACAAAACACAGAAGAACCTTTTGGCATAGGCAACTGTATTAACCTGAGAAAGGGAGCTCTTGAGAGGGTGACTCCTTTTTCTCAGTGTTCTATCATACAATCGCTTTTATTTTCCAGACTATTTCAACTGACAAGTTCATCTCCCCTTAGGATGTCCATTATTCTATATGTCTTCATATGTCTATGCTAACTTTAACTAAGCTTTGTCTACCTTAGGTAGATTTCTCTCTAGAGGTTTGGACACAACTTAATTTCAGACATCTCAAATAAGACCAATTGCAAGTGCCTACACTACACTTGCAATTTACCACCAAATTCAGCATCTTTCCATATCACCGCCTACATTCCTCCTTCTGTGAAAGTGAAAGTTAACCTGTTTTCCAGGCCAAATGTCATCTACCCTAACCACTACAACCTAAAAGTCACCAGTCCTCTTCCTGATCTTGCCTCATATTTAACACAGCACAGTCTGTTCATTCCCCTCACCCCAACATCAGCTGCTAAGTGCAGAAGACCCACCACATAGACTGTACCAATAGCATTATAAAAGAGCTCCTGGGGCCCGGGAGATAGCATGGAGGTAAGGCGTTTGCCTTTCATGCAAAAGGTCATCGGTTCGAATCCCGGTGCCCCATATGGTCCCCCGTGCCTGCCAGGAGCAATTTCTGAGCATGGAGCCAGGAGTAACCCCTGAGCGCTGCCGGGTGTGACCCAAAAACCAAAAAAAAATAAAATAAAATAAAATAAAATAAAATAAAATAAAAGAGCTCCTTCACAAAGCCTTCTCTCACCAACCCACCCAGAGGACTAACAAAAACAAAGTTCTTGCTGTGCAATGCCCAGTTCTACAATCCTTGATGACTTCACAGTGCCCTTAGCATTAATTTGATAAATTGCACCTATCTCTGCTTTGCACCTGCACATTTCAAGTTTCAGCAAACAGAGTTTTTCAGTACCCTTTTCTACCCAAGGAAGAGAATATACCATGAGTTCTTTTCTTCCCTAGGAATTTTCTTACTACCCACTCTTCTATTCTTATCTTAATGTTATTTTAAGACACATTTAAGACACATGGTTTCTTCCACCAGTAAACCTTCCCTCATAACACAAGACTTAATTAGAGTCACTTTCTCTGGACTTAATACATTGAACTGTCTGTTTTTCCTGACAGTAGAGATGATGAGGGTCTATTAAAAAAGAAAAAAGCTGTAGTCTAGTGACTTACAGAAACACAGCCTAAAAGAGACTTAGATAAGAGGATACAGCCTGAAAGAGATTTAGATAATAAAGGATACAGCCTGAAAACTGTAGATTTAGATTTAGATAATAGAGGGTACACACTTATACTCAATGACTGAGCTCAATACAGCTCAAAACAGAATCTACAATATAATGAATACTTGTTTAAAGCACAAATAAATGACACAAAACAAAGACAAAAGGGAAAAAGTAAAACAATATTTGAGTTGAGCTCAATTTAGACTTATTAAGTGTTGCAGAAATAGACTAGAGGGAGTAGAGCTGAGCAAGGCCCATCAATAAAAACATGCAGAGTGAAATAAGAAACCCAAGTCAGGGAGGTAGTTCAACTGTTAATATGCTTACTAAGTCAAGATTCTGAGTCCAATCCCTCAAACTGCAAGCGCAAGTACCTCTCAAGGGTGATCTATGGGGGTGGAGGGGGGAAGAACCCAGCATCTGTCTAAGCAAGCCACAAAAGAACAAGTGAATAGCATGAGTGCATGAGTATGTGGGCTAAGTGTGAAAACCAACTCTAACATTAACCAAGCAAATTGTACCAGGAACCTTGGGCAACTCATGCAATTATGTACTGTCTCACCTATAAATTATGACAATAAACATACCTACCTCATGTAGCTTATGTGAGATTCAAATGAATTCATAAAATCAATATTTGTAAGAACCCTTAAAAGAACAGAAATGGTACCTTGTATAAATTTATCTGTTAATTAAACAAATCCTGCGTGGTGACTTCATCTATTCAGATTCTATCAAATAACCACAGGTGAAGTGAATTAAGGCCATCTTATGTCACTACATGCAGATGTATCAAGCATCATATTTACTACAAAATGTGAAGAATGATCATGTCTAGAGTTTTAGGTAGCATTCACAACAGAAATGTTTATATATGTGTATACATACATAAAGGGGAAAAAACAAGACCAAAACACAACTAATAAAGCCATGCCAATCAGGTCTGTCTGCAAGTTAGGTTTTATATAGAAAGGGCATGACGCAAAGTCCTTCAGCCTACAATCATTTGTCGTGCATGATGGATGAACTCGATTCATCACATGCCTGCTTGCTGATTCATATCTTCTGGAATATATATGTATAGATATATGTGTGTGTACAAAAATATATACACACCTGTACACATACACACTAGAGTACACTGAGGTTTTTCTGAACTGCCCCCAAATATATAATACCCAACAATCAACTCTACATACATAAAAATACCAGACAAAATATAGAAAAGGCTTTTTTAATATGCAACTTTAAAAGCAATGTATAAAATCTAAGTAGTAAAACTTAAGTCATAATACTAAAAAAAAAGCTACAGTTAGGTGAAAAGATGAGTTACATGTTCTGAGTAATGAGGAAAAATATAACAGATATTTTAAATTATGAAAAAGAAGTAATAAAAACATAAGCATTAAAATTATCATCTCACTGGTAAGATGACCTACCTGAAGAAATTGTAGTGAATAGAAAGAACACTGAAGAAATCATCTCGATCAACATACAGAAACTACAGCAGAAGACAGGATGAACTTTATTCCAGAAAGGGAAAGTGAAAAGGGAGACAATATTTTAGGAAATAACAATGATGAAGTTTCCAGACAGTAAGTGCAAAACAAAAAAAAGACATAGTTCTCAAATGAAAACAGCACACATGTATCTCAAATAGAAATGAGATCAACAAGATATGGAGTGATAGCACAGTGGTAGGGTGTCTGCCTTGCACATGACTGACCAGAATAGATCTGGGTTCAATCCCCAGCGTAGCATATGGTTTTCTGAGACTGTCAGGAAAGATTTTGAGTGCAGAACCAGGAGTAATACCTGAATGCCACTGGGTGTGGCACAAAAATATTAGATCAATAAAACTGAAAGCATAACTAGTCCCAGATCAAAAATTATGGCTGCAATGCACTGGAGAGAAATGGCTATCATAGCATTAATGGTGGCTGAAGACACAGCCTTTTTCATGTCCCAGCTAGAATCTAGGTTTTTTTTAAGTGGGTTCATTTTCCAGGAATACAGCACAGTTAATATCTGCTTGATGCATAAGTAAATGGAAAAATAAATATGTTGAATATATTTATATTCATAAAAATTAAGAGAAAACAAAATAGAAAAAATATCAGATGAAGTTAAGTGATCATTTAAGGCATTTCCCTTTAAATCTATTCTTGAATTTTTGTAAAATAAAAGATTCATTTCTATATCAAAAATGAAAGCAACTAACAATGATAAAAGATAATTTTTACTATAACACCTTTTTTTTTTTTTTTTGCTTTTGGTCAGGGATTACTCCTCAATCTGCACTCACAGGCTCAGGGGATCATATGGGATGCCAGGGATCAAACCCAGATTGGCCGCATGCAAGGCAAATGCCCTACCCACTGTCCCATCTTTCCAGCCCCCTTACTATAACAATTTTTAAATCTCTAAAATATAAAACAAAATCTCTAAAATATAAAACAAAAGCAGTATTATGATTTGCATGCCAAAGACCAGTTTTAGATCCTTAGCACTATGTGGTCACCTGAGCATAGCTGGGGACAGCTCACAAGCATCAAGCCTGAGCAGCCTGAGAATCACTGTGTGTGGCCCTAAAACAAAGAAAAAAAGAAAGACAATTTTGCTTAGTTTTCTGTTTTCAGCATTCACTGATAAAAAAAAGTTGAAAAATTTTCACCTTGTTGCTTAATTCACATAGTACATTTCTAAGAGAACAGTAATAATTAACAAATCACTGAATACTGCAGTAGTATAAAAATAATATATTCATGACTTTACTCACTCCATATGAAACAGGGTAAAATCAACTACAAATGCTTTATCCATATAACCAAACTAGACCTGAATTTATCAAAATCACATGAACTTTTATCTAGAAAACTTCCACTGCCAAACATTTCAGAGGTCAATTAGTCATTCTCAGCATTCTTACTTCTCTATGTTTGGATAAACAAACATAAAACTATTTCCAGTCTAAGACTTAAAGGATAGCTGGTAAAAAGTTCAGTTGCTAACATCTAAAATTAAATCTGTACTGTTGACTATTAACTAAGAACCTAACTAAGAAATTTCCAATTTATTTTATATTTCTCAGAACATATAACTTATCTCTAAGAATCTCTTAACTAAGAATCTAAGATCTTGTTTTAAATAGTAATCTCTCTATATATACATATATATGTAAAGAAATGTAGCTATATTTCAAATGGCATAATCTAGAAGTTATACACTTCAGTGGCCCCACCACCACTACCACCAATGGCAACATAGGCATACGCATGCACACATTCATTCTATAATGGCATGAGCTTGAAATCATACATTATTTGTATTCAAGAGTCAAACTCCATATATATGCAAAAGAAAAGGTAGCAGTTTAAACTGATTAACTTGCTTCTAATGCTTGGCCTCTTAAAAAAAAAAAAAAACTAGAAAATAGAGGCAGAGTGATAGTGATACAGTGTTTGCCTAGAATGCTGTCAACCTGGGACAGACTCAAGTTCAATCCCCAGCATTCCATATGGTTCCCTGCCAGGAGCCTGCCACAAGCCTGCCAGGAGTGATTTCTGAGTACAGAAGCCAGGAGCAACCCCTGAGCACTGCTAAGTGTGGCCCAAAAACCAAAATATATATAAAAAACATGAAATCTAATAAATTTGTTTCTTCATTCAAAAGAAAACAGGCCATATTAAGCAGAAAACAAAAACCATTGAGTCATATCTAGTTCTTAAACAGCAAATATGCTACAAAGTTCTACATGTACTTGAGCAAACTACAAATAGCTCCCAGTGTATTCACAGTGACAGACTTTATTACCCGACAAGATAAACATGGCTTGGAAACTGCCTTGAAAAAATAAAAATCTCTCAAAGGATAAAGAAAAAGTAAACACATTACAAAATAATCCTAATTTCTAAGTATGAGAATAGCAATCCCTCAGGGCCTTGCCAGTAAAGGAGATGAATGATTCAGAAAGTTGTACAAATGATCTCACAGAAGATGATACCTACACCAAATGACAGAAATCTAGGATAGGTATATTTAAGAGGCAAATTCATGGACTGAATAAGTAATAGATCTGGGAAGATGATTGTATTATAAGTAGTTGTATTATTATAAGTTGAGCCAGGTTCGATCCCAAGCACCCCTACCCTGAGCCCTGCCAGGAGTGATCCCTGAGTGCAAACTCAGAATTAAGCCCTGAGTACTACCCTAGTATGGAACTAAAACCAAATAAAGATGCGTATTCAGAAACTAGATACCCCAAAACTAGAAAAGTATTCCTACATGATTTTCTTAGCAATATATGTGATATAGGAACTTTTACCCTATACAATAATGGTTTCAGGAAAAAAAAACGTCTGTCATTACAACTACCATCAAGAGAAAACTACATTTGTTCTTTATTAGATGTCTAATCTCTAGTAATCCCTAAAAAAGTAGAAATTTTTTATAAAGTATTAGGTCAGCAATCATAGGAAATAGCCTAAAGAGGCCATCAAAATTTTGATGATACAAAATAGGTTCAAGCACAAAGGGTTTATTAGTTAATACTAACTAGTGTGGGTTAACTTTGGAAGTTCCAAAATGTTAAAATACATACTTGATTCTCTAGAATCCATTCATACATATCAATATATGTACATTATTTTAAGAACAGTAATTTACTTATTAGATAATAAATCATTGTTATTAAGGTGTAAAGTATGATGATCATACCTCAAAATGCTTCTATTGAACTTGTGAGAATCCATCTTTTGAGAATGCCAGGTACTTATCAGTAGTACAAAGTTAGCTGTCAACATGGGTATGTATTCAAAACACGTAATACATGTGCTTATGTTTAGAAGATTTTATCATTCTAATACTCCATGGAAAAAATAATCTACTGACTTCAGAAGTAAGATAATAACCAATAGGGCTAGAAACAATAATTTCTATACAAATATAAAAGAAAATACCACTTTCATGCTCTTCAGAGCATTTTGCTATTTAAATTAACATAAGATAATCTTTTAAATTACCTTTTAGTTTATCCTCGTTGAGAAATACTGTGTTATATAGACATTTTTTTTCAGGTACATATCAGCTCCATTTTTTAAAGATGAGGGTAGGGGCCTGAGCAATAGATAGCACAGTGGGTGAGGTACTCCCTTTGCACACAGCTGACCAAAGTTTGATCCTCAACATGGATCCTAGTCACCTGAGCCTGCCAGGAATCATTTCTGAGCACAGAGCCAGGAGGAGCCCCTGAGCACCACCAGGTGTAACCCAAATACACCCCCTCACACACACACACACACACACACACACACACACATACACACACAAAAGGTACAGGTAAAAAAAATAGTGTATTTTCTGAACAAGTTTGCAATTTGGGTTTCTGACATAATCAGTTGCTGTAAAAAATATACTCAAACTTAAATCACTTATTTAAAAAAAAATGGAGAAAGGCAGAAAGAAGACAGAACATTAAAGTTTTTCATATAGATCATAACAAAAATGAATGGCTCTAGAGGGCAGCAGCTTCTTTCTCAGCAAATATGCAGCAGCAGTGAAGTTTTCAACCTTGGTAAAGATAACACATTTTTCAACAAAGCTGGCTATAGCAACTTTTGAGAGGTAAGCCCCTAATCTCTGTAGAACAGCCCAGTGGATTGGAAATTATCTGATCCGGAAAAACCCAGTGACTGCCCATTCTCCAGTCTCTTTTTTTTTTTTTAATTTTTTACTTGAACACCATGGTTACAAGGTTGTTCATAAGAGTTTGTTTTCAATAGATAAAGTTGATCATGATGGAGTAACATATAGAGATAACTGGAAGCAGCCAAGACAGTGTCTTGGAGAGCTGAGACCAGTACACCAGGAGAAGAGAAGAGCACAGATATTCAGCTCAGCCCTGGAGTCGCATACCTCTTCTAGTCAATAAGCCCCAGCAAGACAAATAAAAACAATTCCACACTGCAAAGGTCACAAAAGGAAACAACACAGAATACCATCATGCTCAGTGAATGAAGATGGTCGTTCTGAGGATGCAACTAAAATCAGCTTATATATATATAAGTATATATATATAACATACATATAAGTCCTGGTCAGAGAGGCTATATATAGAGAGACTTTATATATATATATATATATATATATATATATATATATATATATATAT
>PVKC010032893.1:0-14124 GCA_004027635.1 Crocidura indochinensis
AAGTGGAAACTTGGAGAGCAGAGTCACTCTCCATCTTACCTCTACCAGCTCAAAAGACTTTGATGAATAATATATGGAGGCTTCAGTATTTCAGCAGAAGGCATTAGTAGCTTTCCATCTCATTAAGTTGTGGTGATGCCCCACACGGGAAATGATGGGTCACTGGGTTTTAAGATATTGATTCAATAAGGCTGGAAATCCTTCCAGGGCATTTAATCTCACATGCAAAACCAAAATTCATGTCTGGCTCAGTAGGACATTTCCATTTGCATATGCTTTTCTTATTTTCAGCTGCTTGTAGTTCTGAATTCTTGGTGCCCTAAGGAAACTTTGCTGAAATCCTTGACCCACCCCTTGCTTGTAATGCCACTGGCAAGTATTTGGGGACTTGAGGAATCTTTTTTAAATGTTGGCTATATCATCTCAAAAAGTTTTCATTTCTTCTGAGGTTAAGTTTCATTCCCTATGCTATTCAGACAAATGTTAAGTAGTATCTCTCCATCCGCTTCTGCATATGTCATGCATCTTGAGAGGTCTTTGGGATAGAAAGAAAACACTTTGTTCTGAAATATATCTATATCTATATCTATATCTATATCTATATCTATATCTATATCTATATCTATATCTATATCTATATCTATCTATCTATCTATCATCTATCTATCTATCTATCTATCTATCTATCTATCTATCTATCTATCTATCTATCATCTATCTATATATCTTAGAGTCTAATGCAAAAGTTCACAATCTCAGAATATCACGTAAAATGGGTAGATAGTATGCCAACTTTTTATTAACAGGATAAAAAAAAAACCCTTTGTTTGGGATATGACTTTTGGAAAGTAAATAGGCAAGCTCACTAATGCTTTAAAAGGGCAACAAAAATGTCCTGAGAATATGTCTTTCTATGAGCTTCTTCTTGAGGATATTGGTTAAGGAATATCTGGAGAACAGTACCAGTATTACCAGCCTGTTCATGATGAGGAAGCCCAGAAGGTAAGATGTATAATTCATGGCATAGAAACAGAAATGGAGGATTGAGTCCTTCTGCTCTGCTTTTCATTGCCACTTCCCCAAAATGGGAATTAGAAATGGTTTCAAAGAACCTTCCATAAAGAATATCCCTGACTATTTTATCAAGTGTTAAATGATTGCTCTCTAAAATGAACAGAAGTGAGACTTGCTGAGTATTTGATAACTGAGGATGCCACTATTTTTTTGTTTGTTTGTGTTTGTTTTTGGGGTCACATCTGGTTGTGCTTGAAATACCATATATATTGATGGAACTTGAACCAGTGTTTTTACTTGCAAAACAAGGACCTTAACCCCTGTACTATCTTTCTGCCTCATTCACTACTTTATTATTTTAATGGTCTAATGAGTTTTTTTAATTGAAGTATACTTGACATACAATGCAGTATGTTTAAGTTGTACAATACATAGGAATGACATATTTATGTATTGCAAAATGATTGCTATGCTAGCATTAGCTAACATATTTATACCAATGTATAGTCAGTGTTTCTTATGTTGTGAACAATTAGTCTAGTCTCTTATTAGTTTTGAGGTTTTTAATATAGAATTGTTGACTATAGTTACTGGGGGCTCCTTTAGGCCTTTCTCAAGGTGGATTCTTCTTCTTTGGTCAGACAGAAGAGGAGATCTTCCTAATCTGGGGGTGGGAGAGCACTCAGAATTCATCTGAACCGCAGAAATTCCTGTCTATAGATATAATAAATTATTTTTTTATTTTTTTTGTTTCTGGGTCACACCCAGCAGTGCTCAGGGGTTACTTCTGGCTCTACGCTCAGAACTCGCTCCTGGCAGGCTCGGGGGACCATATGGGATGCCGGGATTCAAACCACCATCCTTGTGCATGCAAGGCAAACACCTTACCTCCATGCTATCTCTCCAGCCCCGTATTCATTATAAAATATTCCAAGCATACAATAATGTATTTCCAAGCAGCCACACAGAAGACTGACAAAGTCCCTGGTACCTGGTAGTGGATGAAACTGCTATATAGACATTACAGTATATAGTTTGAAACCATGTTCCATTATTTACAGACACATACATTTGTGCACACACATAGCTCTACATTTTTGCTTTAAAATAAGTAATTAATAATTTCAAGGAGTAACTTAAATAAGCAAGTCATCCAGTATAAAAAACAAGAGAGAGACTCGAGGTTTTCGCTATTCTGGAGTAAGAAAAAATAAAGAGATAATTCAATATAATCTCACAAATACCATGTTCCAGGGTGTACAAGAATCTATGGATATGGCTAGAGAGGAAAACAGAAAGGAAACAGGATCTTATGGTTATTATATAGCCAGGAGTAGGATATCAGATTAACTTTTTGTTTTCTTAGGAACTGCCTTAATGTTTTTATTATAACCGGGTCTGGTTTTTATTTACATTCCCACCAACAGTATGTGAAGGCTACCTTTGCTCACTATCCTTGTCAACATTTCTTATTTCTACTCTTTTGAACACAGTCATCCTAACCATAGTTGGTGGAGTTTTTATTGTTGTTTAATTTTGTTTCCATTTTTAGTTTATTGTCTTCAGACTTCTGTTTCCTCTTCAAAATTTTAAGGTTAGTGACTTTCCCCGTTGTCCAGACTAAAGTGCTATCAGACCAACTAGCCTATAGCAGTAGTGAGACAGACATATGGCTTTGGAAAAAAACAATTTGCAATTTCCTTTTTTCCTCCCTACCATTCACTTTTGCTCTACACCTGGTGGTGCTTAAGACTTAGTTCAGGCTCTAAGCTTAGGGATCACATCACTTCTGGCGAGACTTAAAGGATCATATATGTATTGCTAGATTAAACCCGCAAGTATTTTAACCCCTGTTCTAGCTCCTTGGTTCACTTTGCAAAAGATTCTCACTTCTACTTTCTTCCTTCCCTTTCTCAAGAAAACAAGGTAGAGTTCACACACACAGACAGACAGACAGACAGACAGACAGACAGACAGACACACACACACACACACACACACACACACACACACCCTATCATATACCATAAATACTTGTTGTTCCTGGGAAGACATGCTATCTTTTCTCTTCCGATTTGTTCCTTGTCTTCCTCCCTGTGGGAAGCCTGGCTGAAAGCTTTAAAACAGCAGCAGTTTTTGTTCTAATAGCTATGCCATGGTGACATAGATTCCCAGCAAGAGAGATATTAAAGGAAAAAAAATATCTTTAAATCAAGAATTCACTTTCCCAAATAAGTTATTGTTTAGTGCCAGGGTTCTGGGTTCCAAATAGATTAGTGGGGCAGACATTCCACTGAGAGTTTAGGACCTGGGTTTTAATTCTGGTTTGCCACTATCCAAACCTTATATTAACCTTAGATTCTTGACCTGCGAAATTGGTATGACTAAATAGATGAACTCTTAGATGTTAGTTCTAAAATATCATATCTATCTCTCTCCCAGGGATATAAAAAGAATAAAGCAGAACAAAATTGAGGACAATCTGAATCTTTACCTGTCTGGAGGAAAAAATAAAATCAATCCCCATTCCCAAACAATAGTAGCTCTTTTCTTTTTCCTTTGCTTAATGCCCATGTTGGATATAGCCATCAATCACTGGTTTGTTCTTATTGGTTTATATAATATAATATAATTGGTCTCATTTTGATTTTCTGATTGCAGAAGCAGATGCTTCCCCTGCCTGTCTCTTGTCTGAGCTCTTACTAATCTTGATAGTAAAGGGATTAATTTGATGCTCCTTCCAAGTAGGTAGCAAGATCTCCAGAGCAAAGTGTTTATTTGTATTCTAGTTTGCTTTTATAGCACTGTGATCAATTTATGCCTCTTTTACTTTTGTCTGCCCTTCAGTGCCTCTGCAGAGTGAATGACCTTTGTATGGTCAGTCCATGGACAAACAAGCAGAGGATATTTCCAACAGTTAACCTGGGTCTGACAGAGATTTGGTCCATTTCTGTTGCCTCAAGTAACCAGATGGTCTCCTGTTGTCTTTTGTTCTTCATCTTCAGCTATGCCCATAGATCCTGTGCTTCCTGGAACATAGTCTTTATCAGATTATACTGAATTGTCTGATTATTTCTGCTTGATCCAGGGTTGTGAAAAACTGAAAGGTTCTATCTTAATTTTTTTTTGGGGGGGGGGTCACACCCGGCAGTACTCAGGGGTTACTCCTGGCTCCATGCTCAGAAATTGCTCCTGGCAGGCACGGGGGACCATATGGGGCACCGGGATTTGAACCGATGACCTTTTGCATGAAAGGCAAACGCCTTACCTCCATGCTATCTCCCGGGCCCCCTATCTTAATTCTTATATATGGTGGGACTTGCTTTATAGTAGGTACTCAATAAGTATTCCTTGAAATTATTGACTTGTATTAAACTAGATAAACTCAAAGAAAAATAGATTGAGAGGTGTGTGTGTGTGTGTGTGTGTGTGTGTGTGTGTGTGTGTGTGTGTATGATGGGAATGCCTAGGTACTGTTCGAAACCACTCATGGTGAAATTCAGTCAAGCAGGCTGATGACTCAATGCAAAAGCTGGAGAGCATTGCTCAGGCCTTGTGATGCTGGAACCTCTAAGTGCTATGGGGAGGCAATATGATAGTCTCTTTTTAAGGTGTAGGATTGTGTTGAGAATTGCAGGCTACCACCCAGAGCTAAGGTCTTGCCTTGCTGATTGGAGGGAATCACTGGGTGGGCTGGCAGGATTAGCTTCTATGAGAAAGAAGGAGGGAGTTGTCTTTTCCCTCTTGAAACAGAGGGGAAGAAATCTGTGAAATAATTTCCAGAAAACTTATAGTGTTTGCAGAGACATTTCAGGATTAAACTTCCAACCTTTTCAGTCACTGATGCTGCAGCAGCCATTGGTGGGTGAGTATAGTGGGCAGGATGAGGTGATTAAAACCACAGTTCCCCTGTTTAAATTCCTGACTGTTTTCTTTTAAAATTGCATCTGCTTTGGGATCCTAGTGAACATGTGGAGAATTAGATCTGCACTGTCCTACACTGTCTAATTTCATTGGCTTTGTTCTGTTTGAAAATATTAACCTCAGGGGCCCGGGAGATACCATGGAGGTAAGGCGTTTGCCTTTCATGCAAAAGGTCATCGGTTCGAATCCCGGTGCCCCATATGGTCCCCTGTGCCTGCCAGGAGCAATTTCTGAGCATGGAGCCAGGAGTACCCCTGAGCACTGCTGGGTGTGACCCAAAAACCACAAAAAAAAAAAAAGAAAGAAAATATTAACCTCTTATCAGAGGGGGAAGGAAGGACTATTATTTTTTTATTTCTAGGAAATATCATATTCAAACTAGTGATAAATTTTTAGACCAATCTTTAGAAAATTAGAACATATCCTGTCTACCTTTATGCAGACTTTCTGGGAAGTAGGAAGGAATCTATTTTTGCACTAAATAAAATAAACCTACGCAGGAAGAGGTTTAAAACAACCATTTGTTATTTATTAAAAATAGTTATCTGCTTACCACTGGCTATGCTTTTGTTCTTAAAGAAAAGAAAGATATTATGTTGCTCGTCAAAAATGCCTTTCCTCTGTAGTCATTTGGTTTTTCTATTTGCATTTTCCTTCGTCACAGCTTTTTGAGGTGATCACAGTTCTACTTGCCCGTCTTACAGAATTTCTTACCAAGCCGTGTGTGTGTGTGTGTGTGTGTGTTTGTGTGTGTGTGTGTGTCAATCCGTATCTTTTGCATGTTTGTTTAGATCATAATCATACAATTGATAGGTTAATAGAATTTACTTTTTTAGGGGGTGTTTGGGCCAGTAATGGGATGCTGGGATTTGAACCACCACCTCACCTGAATTGGCTGCATTCAAGTCAAACACCCTACCTCTGTGCTATCTCTCCAGCCCCTGGAATCCACTTTTTTTGTGGGGGGGGGCACACTTGGTGATACTCAGGTGTTACTCCTGGCTGTGTGCTCAGAAATTGCTCCTGGCTTGGGGGTCAGGCATATGGAATGCCAGGGGATATCAGGGGATCTCAAACGAACCATGGTCTGTCCTAGATTATTGCATGCAAGGCAAATGCCCTACAGCTTGTGCCACTACTCCAAACTCATGGAATCCACTTTTTGTTTGTTTGTTTGTTTTTGGTCATATCTGGTATCGTTCAGGGGATACTCCTGGCTCTACACTCAGAAATCACTCCTGGTAGACTCCAGGGACTAATATAGGATGCCAGGATTCGAACCACCATCCTTCTGCATGCAAGGCAAATATCCTTGCCTCCATGCTATCTCTCTAGCTCCGGAATCCACCTTTTAAAGCAAGTAGTCTCTCATGGAAGAAAAGTTAAAATATGAGGGGGAAATAGAACTGATGCTAGGGAGATATCTGAGGAGAGAGTGCCTCTTTTGCCTATCTGAGGCTGTGAGTTAAATGCTCAACACAGTACAAACACATAAAATTCAAATGAAAAATTCAGTTTCCTTGAAATGTAGTAACACACAAATATGAGGGGTTTCCATCGACCTG
Organism: Crocidura indochinensis; assembly: GCA_004027635.1. Lineage (NCBI taxonomy): Eukaryota > Metazoa > Chordata > Mammalia > Eulipotyphla > Soricidae > Crocidura > Crocidura indochinensis. Next base: position 6,504 of record PVKC010032893.1, read on the forward strand.
CTTATTCATGTTGGAGGATCCATAAACATTTTTAAAATAACAGTTGCCTCATTCCTATGGTGGCTAACAAGTATATTTTTTTCTATTTTTTGCGGCCAAAGTGAAATACAAATCTTACCCAGTGATATTTAAAGTACATAGTGACAATAAATGAGGGGCATTCCTACCACCAGTGTTGTATTCCCTCCAACCCTGTTTCCAGCATGCATCCCATATCTCCCTCCTTTATCCCCCAGAATGCTAGTGTAACAGGTATCTTGTAGCAGTAAAGAGCTAATCCTCAGAAAGACACGATGACCATCTTTACCTGCTGAAGTATGGGTGGGATTGTCATTACAGTCTGAGGTGTCCAACTAACCTCCCTGCTTGAGGTAGAGACTGAACTTGAGGCTGCTCTGTAGTAATGACTCTGAGCTTTAAGTCTAGTTGGGCACTCCCTAGCTGACTCACCTTGGACCAACCTGCAATTTTTCTGTATCTAAAGAGCTGTCTTTGTGAGATGGTACAATGCCCCATCACTCTGAGTCTGTAAAGACACAGTGGGTGATGCTAAACGATGTGCTGTAGACTCTGTAGTTTATGAAAGTGCTTCATAAACCCAACAGGGCATTAGTCCCCAGAGTCTGCGCTTATTATTTTTTTTTTTATTTCATTGTGATAATCTCACTAAGAAACAGGCTGGGAAGTATCAGTAGACCCATGGGTATTGAATAAGAGTGAAATGGGGTGAAGGAAAAGACTGCTTACCTCTGATGGAAAGAAAAGATCAGGTACCAGGGTCATGTGTCCAGAGCCCCAGGGAAGAGGAGGAAGCAGTTAAACTGAACATTCATGTTGCATAAGAAACTATAGACTCCTTTCCCAAATATTAATAAGAGAAACAGATTGTCAGAGACTAGATAGTCTTTATTTTTTTTATATCTATATCTTTGGCCCCTTGTAGGGGCTTAATAAATGTTGGTGTTATTTGACCTGTTGCTTCTTCACATGTTTAATAATTTAGCAAATACCTTTAAGCACCTATTAGGGAATTGCTTTAACACTAGGCTTGCCGTCAGCAGTGGAGATGATAGTCAGCCCTGTCTTGTTGGAGGCTTCACTTTATTTGGACCCTGTGCCTGTGTTCACCATTTCTTATCAGCACCTCTTATTTTGTTCCTCACCCCTGGTTTTCTTTAGCAAATTAGCCCCTCATTCCTGCTAATCTTTTAAGATTTGACATCAGTGATTTCTTTCAAACCTTGACAACCAATCACAGTTTTGGGATCCCTTTGGCAAATTATGTGACTTAATAGTATCCATTTTTTGGTTACAGAAGTCCTCCTGGAATTGATTTGGGGAGGGGTTGGTCACACCCAGTGGCACAGAGCTATACTTCTGGCTCTGTGCTCAGAAATTGTTCCTGGCAGGCTCAGGGAACCATATGGGATGCCGGTATTGAACCTTGCTTGGTCCTGGGTCAGTCACATGCAAGGCAAATGTCCTACTGCTGTGCTATTGCTCTGGTCCTTTGAATTGATTTTTAACCTCTGTCATGAGTTGGGTGGTCTTGGACATCCAGTTTACAATTATTTTATTGTAAGATGAAAATGCTTACTTTGCACTAATTCTAAACATCTGATGAGATGTATCTAATTCCAAATCCAAAACTTAAACCTAGTATTTAAACCCTGATTGTTCTTTGGGCCCCTTACTTTAAGACCATATTATTATTAAAATGTAATTTCCCCCTTGATTTTGTTCTTTACATTTTGCCTAGAAATTTTTCAAATCTTCTCAGACATAAGAGTGGCAGTGTCATTAAGGTAATCTAGCAGGAGTAACCAATCAGAGACCCAGTTTAGTGTATCAAACTCTGTCTCCTCATTTTAAGCTTTTGCCCTGGAAGTTTGTCTATTGTCTTACTTCATAAAGTATACAGTGGACTATATAACAATGGCCTAGGATTTTAATGTGGAATCCCAGGCCCCATCTCAGGCCTGCTTGATTTGGATCTGCAGCTTGACAAGTATCTGACATTACTGTCTGATAATCATGCATCTTATAATTAATCATTACATTATGGAAATCAGTGACTTGAAACTCACTTCTGACTCAGGCCGCTATGACTTTTAAACAGATATATCTGCATGAATGCTGCTATAGTGATATCATGGAATTAATGGCATTTAGGAGGTGAAGAGTAAATTCTGGATGTACTGGAAACAAGTAGTTAGGTATGAATTTCTCATGAAAGTTTAATGAGAACCTTAACATTTTAACAAGTATAAGTGATCTTATAATATCTTAATGGATATTATTTCCTGAGAAGGGGGAATCAGAAAAATATATTTTTTTAGTGTAAGTTTTTTTTTTTACCACTATAGATAACTTTTATTCACTTATTATTTTGGTTTGGGGGCCACACCAGACAGTGCTTGGGAAGATCATATGTTATGCTGGGAATTGAATCAAGGCCTGCCACATGCGAGATAAGGGTGTCAACCCCTGTAGTGTCTCTCCAGCCCTTCTAGCATAGATTTAAAAATGATTTATTTATGAATTTGTTTCCTGACAGAGGGTCTTGTACTAGGTCTTGAAGACTAGTAGTGATTAAACATAAATGGCAAACCTAGGTCATTGCTTCTTAAAATGCACTGCCAATTAAAAAAAGTGTCAAAACAATTTAATGAAGACTGGCAGTCTGAAAAATCAGCCATGGAAAGCAGATGCTTGAGTAATATGTATGTCAGCGTGAGTGGACAAGAGTGTTCTTCAAGATGAATGATTTAAGATGCGCTTTACATCTCAAGCCTGATTAAACAATGCTTAATTCCGAACAATACTTTTCTTGCCTCAAAATTCACCAGCTTTCTCTGCATCTCCAGGATTTATTGCTGGGATGATGTGGTGATGCTGTGCAAGGAACATTTTTGTCACTCTTCTCTCTTTTAGAAAAGGGAGATTATCCCTTTCTTAATTCTTTGTTTTTATTGCTGTCAGATGGAGGCTTTCAGGAGAAGTGACTTAGCATTCAATGCACTTCCAAAGGTGGCTCAACTTTTGATTGAGATGATCTTGAAGTCTGGGTATCAAGCATCTCTGCCTTCTGCTCTCCTCTCTGATGTTTCTTGGGTCTCTCTTCCTCCCATTCTTCTTCACTCCCAATCAACTTTTTTCCACAGCCTCACATTTGAGCTGCCGCCTTATCATCTCAGATCCATCCACTGCTTCCAACTTACAGGTTTTCTTTTCCCTTGGGATATGGTGGGCAAGTTCAGTGGTGCTCAGGTCTTACTTCTGGCTCTAGGTTCAGAAATCACTCCTGGTAAACTCAGGGATTATATATGCTGGGAATTGAACCTAGGTTGGCTACATGAAAGGCAAGCACACTATCCATTGTAATATCACTCCCCCTCCCACCTTTTACAGGGTTTTATTACTTTCCCTCTCAATCAACGCTTAAGCGCTGTGAGATTTTTGCAGATATTCTGCTTCATCTTGAAACTCTTCCTTAGATTCCACCCCCAACCTTGATTGTTAAATAAGTTGGTCAGGATGAGTGCAAAAGGATTGCTTAAGTAGAATTGAACATAGTTTTGTTGGTTGGTTCAACACACGACAACCTAGGGGAACTGCTATTGGTGACTGTGATCTCAAGTCCCTACCCCCTATTTCTTTGCTAGTAGAACTCATTCAGGAAGTGTTTAGAAGGGCCAGTATTTAGAAAATTCATGTTCTAACCTCAACTTTGATATGTCAATACATGCCTCTCTTTCTTTCTTTTGCTGTGTCCCATAATCCCTTGCACAGTTTTCAGATATTTCTGTTTCCTCAAACACATCTGGAATTACCTTTCTCTAGCAATAACTAGATTTGACTGATCACTGACTTTTTTTCCCCAAGCTTTTCGCAAGCATCTTCCTAGAAAACCTCTGTCCTCTTTAATGTCTCTGAACTCAAATTCAAGTCCTTAATTTTGATATTCAAGACTATTCCTGGACCAAGTTCATTTCTCCTTTTCAGAGTTCAATACTTTGCTCTGTGCTTTGTTTGTCTTTGTAGTGCTGATACCTCCTAATGTGCAGTACCGTGTACTTTTTTTCGCTCACTGACCTCTTTCAGCTATAAAGATTGGGCTTCATGTGGCGGATAGGTTTGCTTATATTTTGTTCATGTTGATGCCCAAGCATTCAGTAGGTCCTGTGAGTAATAGGTGCTTTGTGAAAGTCTGATATAGCTCAACTGAATGAACATTCTTAGCTTTATCTCCTGCTTGTGCATGGTGGTTCTTTTCTGCCTTTGGTCTTGATTCATCTTCAATAATTTCAACTCTTCACCATAGTCAGTTCTCATAAAAAGTCAAGATCTTTCCCTTGTTAGAAGCTCCCTGTCTTGGAATGTAGTGTATCTCCCTTTCTTGTCCATATGTCTATTCTGCTTAGTAGTAAAGTTGACACCCCATCTCTCAATATTCCTTTTCTGATTGATGTGATGATCTGGGTGCCTTACATGTAGTTGCAAAGCTCCCACACTATTGAGGTGCTTTTACATCCTAAGTTCTGTGTTCATACATAAGCTGTTACTGATTTTAGTGACAGCACTGTTGAAATACTCAGCATATGGAGTGGTACTGAGGATCAAACTCAAGTCCTCAACTTCTTTTTTGTTTTTTTGTGTTTTTGTTTTTTGTTTTTGGACCACACCCGGTGATGCTCAGGAGTTACTCCTGCCTATTTGCTCAGAAGTCGCTCCTGGCAGGCACGGGGGACTATATGGGGAAGCAGGGGATCGAACCGCGGTCTGTCCTAGATTAGTGCAGGCAAGGCAAGTCCTCAACTTCTAAGGCAGATACTTTATCATTAAACAACATCTGTTTCACAATAAAGTTACTTTTGTTTTTTTTTTTCATGACCTAAGGGTCTCTTAAGCAAACCGTAGGAAGTCCAGAGACCTTTGCCAGTGATTCTCAGCCAACTTAGTCTTAGGAGGTGGCTCTGCTTGGTATTCTGCAGTGCTGGTACTATCTGGACGAAGTGATCTTTAATATCTTCCAGGGTCATACAGAGCAAGGCTTGAGGCTTTTAGGGTTGTACCCAATAATCTCAGATTCTTGAGGACAGCATCCAGCAATGCTTGGGAGGCCATCTGGTGCTGGGACCTAAACTGGAGCCAGCACACATGCACCATGATTTTTAGACCTGTATTGTTACTTTTTGAGGTAAAATGCTGCCAGTATGAGATGTTCATGTTGCCTCTTAGGTCACTGAGAAACAAGCTCAATTTGTAAAGGACAGGAACAAAGCCAACATTGTGCTTCTAGTGAAATGATCCTCTTTTGTGTCTCACCAACACAAAGTGGCTGCTGTGGAGTCCTCCAGGAATGTCTCCTCACTTGAGTCTTTAATGTGGATGCAAAGTGCATGCCTGCTATTCTCAAGGGACTGATTCTGGGAAATTTTATTTTCTCAAGTGTTTTCTTTCTTTAAAAGATATTCTTTTGGTATATAAATAAAGTTATGCTGCTAAAGTTTCATCTGCTTATCAGGAGAAAATGGTCTGAGGATTCAGAGGGGAGAATGATGAGAGGTTCAAGTTTTTTTTTTTTTTAGGTTTTATTCTCTCAATAATCTTGCCCCTTCTTTTTTCTTTTGAGCAAATAAGTTTCCTACTTTAGGTTATCTTTTCCTCAGTTTTTCTTTTACTTGCGAAATGGGGAATAATAATGCCCACTTTTTGCCTGGCATGCAGCAGACCCTAGTTTGAGACCCAGCACCTCCTGTGGAACCCACAGGGGGCAATCCTGAGAATAAAGCCACTGTATTAGCCACTGTTTTCAGCTCAAAGCCTAAAACTAATAAGGCAGATAAGAAATAGTGCCCAACTCACCATCTCATAGTGTTCTTGCAAGAATCCACTAAGATAGTTTGTGTGAAACTGGAATCATAGCTGCTCATCAATGATCGCTATATTGCAAATGACACTGTCTGTTATTTCGGCCTCTGGGGTCCCAAATCTTTTTCATCCTGGAGCACCTGTCACCTAGTGATCACATCATATTTGTTTGAGAAGAAGCTAAACATGTCGGATTTTTCCTTAATAAATTCCTCAGGTGGATTAAATGAAGAGCAGATTCTGGAGGTTCTTCCCTTTTAGGACACTGACTGGTCTTTGTGTCCCCTTCTCCCTAAGCCTGGCCTTCCCTGTGAGAGCCTGCAGATCTGTAAGCAGAGGAGGTCTTTAAGAGCTGTTCCATATGTTAGGTGACATTTCAGGGTGACATGTTGAGTTTCTAAAATTCAATTTATGCTTCAGAGTATGGAATCCAGTAAAGTTTGTGCTCTTCAGAGGGGAATCTGAATCCTGCATTTTTTTAAATTGTTTTTCTTCCTCTGTCAGAGAAACTAGCTAGAGAGTCTCTGTTATTCTTTTGGGAGAGTGAAGTTCTTCCAAGTGGTGCTAAGGAAGTCTGGGGGGGCCGGTTTTGGAGATACCTGGATGGTTGGGTCAGTGCTTCAATGTCAGGGCCCTGGGACAATACACACATTTGGTCCTGTAGCGTAGGGGATTGCCCAGGCCAAACTGATGATGCTCAGGGAAACATACAGTGTGGGGAACTGAACCCAGTTGTACATTTCATGAATGACTTCTCAGTCTTGTACTATCTCCCAGGCCCTATCTAAAATCTAATCTGGAACATATCATTTTCAGCCCATTTCAGAATCTCTTCATTCTATTGCATTTGAGATTTTGTCATTTTGCAGTGCTCCAGTGAACAGTCTTTCCAGAGGTTTACAGCCACAGACTCTGTACCTCTTCTTTCTGCTTTCACCTTTGCTCCTTGTTGCTGTTTCCTTTCTTCTTAAATGGATTGTCACTCTGGCCCCTTGCTGCTGTTTTCTTTTTATTTGATTCTTTTTGTGGGGAGGGAGCCACTCCCAGTGGTGCTCAGGGGTTACTCCTGGCTCTACACTCAGGAATCCTTCTTGAAAGGGAGCAGGGGACCATTTGGGATGCTGGGGATTGAACCCAGATTAGCTGCATGTAAGGCAAATGCCCTATCCACTGTACTATCACTCCATACCACTTGCTGCTGTTTTCTATCTACCTGATGCTTTAACTGATGTTTTAGAACTGCTTAGGTATCTTGGGTTTGCAGTGACAGCTTCTATTTAACTTGCTCAAGAGCTGGTGTGGCTCCTACCTGTGCCTTTTTGAGTGATGGTAGCCATGTCCTGGGCCTGGTCATCAGATAAGGAGCAGGGAATCAAGTAGGACAATGATCTTGAGCCCTGATATGTGTATGTGTATATGTGGGATGGTGGCTTGAACTCTGGTGTGTGTGTGTGTGCTTGTTATTTTTTAGACTCTAGTTTCTTTTTTCTTTTTTTTTTTTATTTTAACACCTTGATTACATACATAGTTGTGTTTGGGTTTCAGTCCTGTATAGAACACCACCCATCACCAGTGCAACGTTCCCATCACCATTGTCCCAAATCTCCCTCCTCCCCAACCACCCCCCGCCTGTACTCTGGACAGGCTCTCCATTTCCCTCATAGGTTCTCATTTTTAGGACAGTTCAAAATACAGTTATTACTCTAACTAAGCTCACCACTTTTTGTGGTGAGCTTCCTGGGGTGAG
>PVKC010032894.1:0-13947 GCA_004027635.1 Crocidura indochinensis
GGGTGGAATTTTGAAGATTGGAGTAGGTGATAGGCAGTCTTTCTCTAGAAAACTTAACCTCTTTCTGTAGTTAGGTTTTCATCAATTTTCAACCCATTCTGGTCAATTGCAAATTGTCCTAGAGATCTTTATGGTAACACACTAGGAAAGAATTCTTGTGTGAAGATAATAGAAGTTGAGACAATTGGCTTTATAGCAGCTTATTAATTTTTTTTGTGGATATTGGAATTGAAGCTATCAATTCAGCAGAAGACAGGGCAAGTTGCGGCATTTCTGTCATCAGACATTTGAGGTTTGCTATTTTTTTGTGGAAAAAAAGGCCAAATTGAGGTCTCTTTACACCTATAGCCTGACTGCCTTGTGAAAGCACAAGATTTTTCTTCCCGTGAAGTTATTTTCTTCTGTCAAACCTACATTTTAGGTCCTTTTAAATTTTTTTTAGTGATGTTATATCAACTCTCAAGACAAATCTTTTTTATGTATTTGTAATATATATCCTTAGAAATGTCAAAATTTGATCCTATTACTATTGTGAATTTTTGAAATTAATAATTGTTCATTGATGATATGTATATATATATGTATATGTAGCATAAATCTATCATATACATCAACAGTCTATGGTTCCTCTTCTAGCAGTGCTTAGTTGCTTAGTTGGCCCAGAGATACTTCCTGATTATGACAGTTTGATGCTCTGGCCAACAACAGTGCTCAGGAACATCACTCGGTGATGTTTGGGAATGGGACCAGGGATTAAATCTTACCTTTTGCAGACTACTTGATCTATGTTCATGGCTTGAGAATTTCTTCACTTTTATGACTCCTACACTTTTATTTTATTTTTTTTATTTGAGGAATACACAGTTGACTGTGCTTAAGGCTTAATCCTGACTCCAGGCCAGAAAACAGTCCTAACAAGTTTGAAGAACCATATATAGTGTCCACTCTGTGAAGGCAAGGAAGCATCTTTACCACTGTACTTCCATTCTAGCACCTTAATTTTAAACTAATAGCCAGGTTTACCTTATCTCTATCTCTTCACTGAATATTTAGTTAATCTCACTACTTTCCATGTTCTCCATACCAGCAATTCTTTTACCATTCAATTCCTTGCTCCTACTGCATAAGGTAATAATAATAATAATACCTATAATAACTAATAATAATGAGTTCTATGTGTTAATATTGTGCAAAGTATTTTTATATGAAATTTAGTCAACAGGAAAAAATGTTCCTAGAGAAACAAAGAATGTTCCTAGAAGTGACATAAAAGAGATAACATATTTTTTGTAAATATTATTGTCTATACTCATAATATCAAGAATTGCATAGGATATGCAGTGCATATATGTGAATATATTTAATATGATTTGATATGAGACAGCAAAAGTCTCTTTACTTGTATACCGTTTCTTGGTTTCTTTTAAATGTGAAAATATATACAATTAAAATACTTCAATATACATTTTGTTGCTGTGCTTGCTTTCTCATGTTTTCAAAAGAACTATTTAAGAAATTATAATAGTAGAAAAAATGCAACCTTGGGGTAAATATTATTAAAAGTGTGGGTGTAGTCAGTTTTGGCACAGCTATATTATTCTCCATTCTTATCTTTCATATTATATAGTGTATTGTTATTCTTGCAAATTTTGAGAATAGAGTAGAACTGCTGCATTCTAGCAATTTTTATTAAACATATCCAGAAGCTGTACTCCTTTATCTCTTTCCTATAGAAATTATTTGAAGTTCCTTCATTTGAATAGTTGTCTGATGCAATGAATTTTCTGTGTAAATGAAATTATAAGGCCTCAGAGGAAGTGGTTGTACTTTTAAAGTAGGGTTTAATACAAGATCATGCAGCTGCTACTCAGTAAACAAGAGATGTATGAGTGCTAATAACCAACCAATATGCTGTTCTGCTGGGGTGATGCTGTTGGGGTGATGCCAGTTGATTATGGATATTTGCATAGCAAATTCCATCTGACATTTAACGTACATGCTTCATCTGTATAAACGACTACCAAGGACTGGCAAGGAGATTTTCTATTATTATCTCTATCCAACTCTGTTTCTGCTTTTGGTAACTCTGTCTTGGCAATATCACAACTTACTCAGCAACAAAAGCTGACAAATTACCCAACATCCTTACCTCTTCCTCATTTTTACTCAATTATACATTTTTTTAAATCTCAAAACTGTACTAGGGAAATATATATTTAATCTTCTTTCAGGGCATCTCTCTTTATACTTTCACTAATAGTGAAATTATCTTGAGGTACTACTGATTTTTCAGGGGTCCTAAGGATAAGTCCTTTGTATTTCAATGATATTTAGCCAATTGGTCCTCACATACAATGCTAAGGTTCAGTAATATGGTTACTGGGGGTGCCTATGTTACATCTGATGGTACACAGTTGTACTAGGTACAGCTGAGGATTAAATTCCAGGCCTTGTTCCTGACTTCTCTATGCTCCTGATCTCTTAGCTACCTCTTAGAGCTTGAAATTTTTGAAGCTCTCCAGTGATTAATACTGATTCTAAAAATCCAGTCATTTTATAGATATAATTATAAAATACATGTTCAATGACTTTCAGTTTTTATATTGGTATTCTTAAATGTCCTTCTCACTTTTATTTATTTTATTAATCTTTTAAGGATGTCCTCCAAACAGTGATTAAGAGGCCCCACGCTTCCATAATGATTCTCATCTAACTGGGTGTCAATTTAATGCAAGAATTTCTTGGCCGTGCAGTGCTGGAATATTTGCATCATGCTGGTGCTGCAGGGGTTTCCAAGGCTTTATGTGGTCTTGAGAATCAAACCAGGTTTGGTACATGATAACCAATATTTGTCACCTTACATTTCTCACAATTTTTCTAACATCCTATTTTGCACATACTGTAATAGACTGTAAAACATAGTTTTTATGAAGAATAGTTTTTAAGCCTAAAAGAAAATCATTTAGTAATGAACCTAACCAGCAATTTGTTATAATCTGGAGGGAGACCTGGGGATGTTGATTTTAAGGAGTGATGGTGCTTCTTATGATATTTTCAAAGATTATTCTAAGTCTATTTAATGTTCACCCTACCTACTTGACCCCTATATTAGAGTTCTCTGTGCTTTCCTGATGCTCTTGCTCCAGAGTTCCATGGAATATTCTGTGCACTAGCATTTCAATCCTAATATATGTTACTGACTTATTAAATAAACAGACAAAAAATACTTGACATAATTACATTTAACCTCCATTGGCCAAGGAATCCATTTCATCATTTCAATTTTTGAGGCATATTTTCAGAAAGTTTAATAGTTCATGAAACATGGTGATCACTGCACCAGTTCAAATACAATGATTAATTTTAGCAGTGGATATACTTTAGGTTAACTTTGTAACCACTAGCTATAGAGAATGTTGTTTTTAATTATAATGCAAAAGTAGAGAAATTTGAGCAAACACTTTAGTGCTGCATCCTGACTAAGTAATTTACATTGATGTATTTTATTGTATATATTTTATGTAATTTTACACATGTGAATCAGTTTCCATGAGCCAAATCTTCTTCAGTTAGTTTTATTTATTTTTCATTTATTTATTTATTTATATTTTTTTTATTTATTTTAGCCAGACCAGACTGTACTCAGGGCTCATTCCTAGCTCTGTGTCCAGCGATCACTCCCACTAGGTAGGGTTCAGGGATCACCCCCAAATGGGTGCTAGGGATCAAAGTTGTAACTACAGATTATAGGCAAGAGCCTTACCTGCTGTACTATCTCTCCAACCACAGTTTATTTTTAAAGTTCTAGTCAAATTAGGGAGAAACAATGACATGAACACATCTTCAGTCTGAATTACTGAGTAAAATATTGGTATAACAATATATAGCAACCTATTAATGCTCATGATATGTAAATTAAATATTGTGTATTTTAAAGGTTTTTTTGAAATGTCAATTTAATTATTATAATGATCACCAATATTTATGAATGAGTTAAAGGACCAAACATGTAATAATGGAATGCCCTATGAGATCCTAATTAACTGTGCTTGCTATATTCATTTCAGCACCCATTGTAAAGTTCCCAAATCTTAGAGTAATAACAATTGCAGTAGAAAGATGTCTGAAATATTTCAAAAAAATTCCCAGTGGAATTTAATTCTCTAGACACAAAAGAGTAAACTTGATCTCATTCTGAATGTTAAGCAGTATGCATTTGCAAAGGTAATGCAAACATGTTTTTAGCAGAGATTAGCACAAAATCCTCTTTTAGATACTTAAATCTCCTAGAACATATTCCTACTTATATTTGCTATCTCTTCAGGAAATATGAGTTTATTCTAATTTTACCATCAAGGTAACTGACAGATATTGTTGAATGACTTACCCATTTCACAAAGATAGTGAGAAACAAAATTAGAATACAAATTTCATAAATCCTCAAATAATATACTTTCCAGGATAGGATCAGTGAAATAGATAAACTTAATACAACATCACCAACTTATTCATAATGCAAGATTATGGGAAAGACTAGTTTGATGCTCTTATTAGAAATATTTTCTAGGATATAACATATAAATATGTTAAAAATCCTAAAAATAAGAGCCTTTGTAAAATTTATAGCAGTACTATAACTTTTAAAATCTGATACACTATAATTAGAATGTTTAATATATAAGCACCATTATTTTTATCTGGTTTTAGTTACCATTTAGATTTTAATGGACATTAATATTTATATTCTTACTTTCCTTTAATTTTATCTCTCATTTTGCTGATGGAATGTCATAAAGCATTCTAGTTAAATTTGAATGTTTAACTAAGAAAATATTTAGAGTGTTGGAGAGATAAAACAGAGGTTACAATATTTCCTTACATGGATAGCAAAAGTTTCATCACCAGCCCCACATATGTTCCCTTAGCACTACCAGGAGTGACCACTGAGCACAGAGCTAAGAGTAAGCACTAAGTACTGTAAAGGGTGACCCCCAAATAAAAGAAAGCTGAACAAAATGAAACAAGGAAAATTCTATTTGAAGCTTACTTCCACAATTTAAGGTTTTATGTTAAATAAAAAACCATCTAAAATCAGCAGCAATTTTAACTAGCAAAAGTAATTCTATTATTATTTTTAAAAAATATTACCAAAGTACTCAAATACTGGTTTCAGTGCAATGCATGAAAACTTGTGACAACTTAACATTTTTCATATCAGCTTCTCCAATATTATTTTAAGTTTTAGATTTATCAATAATTATTTATTACTCCCACTAATAACTATGTTAAACCTATATTCCATAGACAAATAATAAGCTGTTCACCTTAAGGAAGTTGTATTTTGTCACAAGTACTATAAGACAAAATGTGAGCACATTTTTTAAAAAAATAATGGTCAAATTTCATGCAAGTATAAAGGTTATTGTAATGTTTATAATTTAAAGAGAAGTGAAATTAGCAAATGCCTGTATAGATTTCAAAAGTCCCTCATCTGTATACTCAGGATTTTTGAATAATTCTTCAACAGTTATTGAAAATAGGTGCTTAGATATTCTTGATAATATTTAATTAGTATACTTAACTATTATCAATATACTTCTATATATAACATTGTATGATCTGGGGCCCGGGAGATAGCATGGAGGTAAGGCGTTTGCCTTTCATGCAAAAGGTCATCGGTTTCGAATCCTGGTGCCCCATATGGTCCCCCGTGCCTGCCAGGAGCAATTTCTGAGCATAGAGCCAGGAGTAACCCCTGAGCACTGCCGGGTGCGACCTAAAAAAACAAAACAAAACAAAACAAAACAAAACAAAAAAAACCATTGTATGATCTACTTGACTTTTATCAATGATCTTATTGAAAGTATATATTATTGAGTATATGTCCATTATATCAAGAAACCTCTTAAGGTTTCCGGAAAGGCTTAGGGATATACTTCAGTTTATATGGCTACTGGGTGTAAAGTGTGAGTTAAAAAGAAATTAAAGATAGATTCAGGGGCCCGGGAGGTAGTATGGAGGTAAGGCGCTTGCCTTTCATGCAAAAGGTCATCAGTTCGAATCCCGGTGCCCCATATGTTCCCCTGTGCCTGCCAGGAGAAATTTCTGAGCATGGAGCCAGGAGTAACCCCTGAGCACTGCTGGGTGTGACCCCCCCAAAAAAAAGATAGATTCATATCTCACACCTCACACAAAAATCAATTCAAATAGTAAAAAAGTCCTTGAAATTATACCCGAATCCATAAAGGATTTTTGAGGAAAACATAGCAAAACATTCTAAGACTTAGATCTCAAAGAATTTCATCAATGATAGGATGTCAAAGGCAAGAGATCTAGCATCAAAAAAAAAAAAACTGGACTACATCAAACTAAAAAGTTTCTGAATGGGAGAAAAATTTTGTACTCAAAACATCAGATAAAGTTTTTATACCAAGGATAGATGAAGTACTCACAAAGGTTAATCCCATAAAACCTAAAAACCCATAAAAATAGTGATGAACAGACACTTCTCTGAGAAAAACCCGCAGATATATGGTCAAAAGACTCATGAAAAAATGCTCATCATCACTTATCATTAGGAAAATCCAAATCAAGACAACAGTAAGATATCATCTGAAACTAGTGTGGATGGTACATATCAAAAATATTGGGAACAATCTCTATTCTAGGGGATATGATGAGAAAGATACTCTCCTCCACTGCTGATTGTAATACTGCTTGATCCAACCAACCCCTATGGAAAACAGTATGGAGAGTTCTCGCTAAACTCAAAAATGGCCCAGCAATCCTTTTGGATATCTATCGCCAGGACAGAAGAACATTCACCCAAAAGGATAGTTGCACAACATTATTCATTGCAGCACTCAGTACAATAGCTAAGACTTGGTATCAACTTAGATGTTGTAGTTCTAGTAGGCTACAGAGGAATGGATCATGAAGTTGTGGTAATTATACACAATGAAATACTACACAAATGTCAGGTATGATACAATTAAGCAATTTGCAGCAACACTGATGGGACTAGAAGAAACGTTAAATGAAGTAAGCCAGAAGAAGAAGCATAAATACAGAATTATATCACTTATATGTGGTATTTAGAATAATTTTACAAAGAAACACAATGGTCTAATAGTTGTCTCAAACACCTTTGGCTTCATAGTATAGCGAGGAGAAGAGAAGGAACTGAATGGAATAGTAGAAACACAAAAGTTTATATACTCACCTATACTATTATATTCTCATCTGTACTATTATATTCTCATTATATATACTATTATATATACTAGTATATATAATATATATACTATTATATTCTCATCTATACTATTCTCATCTATACTTCAAAGGGACCTGCTAAAACAGATACAGCTGTTTAGATTGAGTAGGTGTTCAATCAACTGCTCTTTATTGAGATCAATAACAATGTTTTAGTGCTTTTATCCACAGAAACAGGTAAAGAATGCATTTTGAAGTCATGGAATTCTACTACAGTGCTCACTATAAGAATGTTTTAATATGTCTATAATAAGTTTTTAGACTTTTTGTCCAGAATGATTCTTGGAGATATAGGTTGGCAGTCCTAGTTTTTGTATTGCAGTATATATTATATTAGACTTAAAATGCAGTGCTCATTAAGATAATATCTTGACAAATTTTTCAATATATTTATTTTTCATGTGCTTCTGCGTGCTAATATAATCTAATGTTTAAGATCACAGATAACATTTGAATAGGGAAATGCATGACATAATCTCTTGCTACAGTGCTCATTCACTGAGTATGTTTTTGCAATGTATTTTAATTCAAGCTAGTTTACTCTTACAACACAATGCCCATGATTTTAGTTTGTGTTCATGAAAGGAACCTGGATGCTCAAGATCCATTAAACAATACTTTACGGGGAAATAGAAAGGAAAATCTTTGTCCTAAAAACAGGGTGTTCCTACCCATGAAGCATCCTGCCATAAGACAAACTACAGACCTAAGCACATAAGACAAACTACAGACCTAAGCACACTAAATTGTCTAACCTCAAAATCTTTCTTCATGGTTCCAGAAATAGTTCTCAATTGTGGTTGTCACAGTCAGACTTCTGTAATTAGAGATCTTTTTTCTTTTTTTCTTTCTTATTTTTTTTTTTTTTGCACAAATCTTATATCAAAGTCAGACTATCAGGGAGCATTTTTCTGGTTTCATCTCACTGTTAGGTAGTGATGCAAGGAAACCAGCCCTGAAGGCAAGTTTTTGAAATTTCCATGCCTTAAGGGCTCTTATAAACCCACTCTGGAGCAAGTTGATGTAATGGTAGCATTAGGGTCTTCCAGGTATAAGATTGATTCCTGGTGCTGGTGCAGAAAATCGTGCCAGTTACAAAGATGGTATCCAAGGTTTGGGGATGGGTCTTCAATGTCCCATAGACTGAAGCCTAAGTCAAGTCATTATGACAAATATTTAGGGTGAAAGCCCCCACCTTGTAATAAAAAATTGCAGTTCCTGTTTGTAGATAAGAACTTTTTACTTCTAAGATGTTCCCATTGTAACATGCCTATGCAAAAAGCAACAATGCCACAGGACACTATTGGTGCATATTGGGTAAAATAACAAGCTAAACAATCTCTATAATCTAATTCTAACATGAAATCAGAAACAAAGAGAAACTTAACTACTAGAATTTCTGACTAAACAAATTTAAAATAAAAAGATGGGAAAAACTACATCTACATAAGAAAATACATGAAAGATCACAGTACAATACACAATTATACCTATTAAAGAAATACATTTAAATAAAAATACAAAGGAAGTATACATATTCTCTTTAAGTCTTTTAAGTGTCTGGGAGCAAATAAAATCCAAGCATAGCTTCAGCTGTGATGTGTTCTTGTGGAGTCTAAAAAATGACTTCCAGCAGTAACAGATCAGGACATGTCCTTAGGTGTAGGCTTCCTGGGGTTATTGTGCATAGAGAATTAAAACAATCATAATTTTCAAGTCTAGAATACTGAGTAATATAGTAATGAGCACTGTAAATGGAGTCTATACTTGCTGAGCCTATGCAAAAACCTGCCACCCTCTTTTATCTTTTAGATAGGGCCTCCCACATTTTTCATAGAACCTTGGGACACAGATTATTTTTTACTCATATTTCTGCATTTTTCTATAAAATTCGGAGGAGGAAAAAAATAAATGATGGGACCAGGAGCTAAGTGGTTTTAGATGCATTGGTGAAGGAAAAAAAAAAAAAGACAGAACCAGCCAAAGTCAACAACAATAGAATCAAGAGACCTAAAATTTAAAAATCTAAACTAAAATGGGGTGTTATGCTGGCAGGCTAGGGGCAAAGGGTAGTGATATAGGATGTACTCTGGGAACATGGGTGGAGGGAAGTCAACACTGGTGGAGGCAATTCCCTGACTCACTGCATATCTGAAATACAGAGATGATGGACTTGTTAGATTACATTATTTTCAATAAAATAAACTTTAAAAATAGGAAAATAATCTAAAAATGTAGTTGATATTTGAGTTTCAGACAAACAATTTTTCAAACTCATTCCTTTACCAAAATTCATTAATTTTCCATTTCCCTATTCCTCTCTACCTCTATCTCTCTTTTTCTATCTCTCTCATCCCCTGGCCCCCATTTTTTCTAAGCACCATGGTTTGCAATAGTATTTTTGAAAGGAGAGACATCATGAGAATCACTTTTTATCTTTTAACATTCAGCTCTTGTCCAGAGTGATTATTTCCCATCTACCATTTTCATAGTGATCTTTCTCAATCTTATCTGCACAGTCCACTCCCACATGCGGATGACTTCAGTTTCCCTAGATGAGAAAGTCTTGGTTATTAAGCAAATTCTAGATGTCAGAGTAAATGAATTGTTTATTACTTGTAGTTCTAATTATATTGCTATATGGATAAGTTGCTCTTACATAATTGCTTTTAGGAAATATGTATTTGTATTATAAATAATTTAACCTGTGATTTTACTTTTCAGTGCCCAAGTTCATCCTCAAGATTAAAATTGTGGGAGTCTGGATAGAGGACAGAAATAAGGATACAAGATTTGTATGAAGTTGTGTCTCATGGTGACACAAGAAAATTGTACAGTGCCGCATTAAAAGCCCTCAGGCATTATGGAGGTTCACCCCTAAATCTACAGGGCTTGAGCAGCCCAGTATTCTCAGGTGCTAGCCTTAAATCACTAGCTAATTTGCCCGAGAATCTCTGGAAGCGGCACTGTGTTTCTTAAGCACTGCTTATAACTATTATAATGGAAATTACATACCTTTATGTTTTTCTTTCAAGAACATTTTCTATTATTCAATGACTATTATCTTATTTTCCAAGTCAACACCGTTTCTTATGTTTTATAAGTGATCTCCAGTTTCTCCCTATATAGACCAACTGTTATTAAGTATTATAGGAAAGAAACATCAGTAGCTATTTTGCTTAGGTTTTCTAGTTAACAGTGTTTCTTTACAATAAATAAAAGTGGGGAAAAATTGTATGTTTCAAAGGAAAAATAGCTGGAAAGTTAGAACAAAGGTTTTTAGTTTACAGCCCTCTGCATTTCCCTTTTTATCCTAGAGGGGGCGCTCTGACAGCACTTTTTATCTAGTTACAACCTCAACATCTCAAAGAAATTTCCCCTTCAGGGAGTAATGTGCTTTCTACCACCGTTACAAAACAAAGAATTGATAAATCTTAAGTACCTTAAGTATTCCCTTGGCTGTGCCCCTGAAATTTGTCTGAACTGTTTTTGAAAAATCTGAATTTGCAGATGCTACTTAACCTGTGCTGAACTTGTTTGCACTTAAATTTTGTTTCCAGAAATCAAGGATGTTAATTAGTCGCTGAATAAGTTCTCCTGCCCATATTCATTTCTTGTCCACCTTTATTTCGCTAACAGAATAAAATTAAGAGACAATTTTACCTTATTAACCGACAGAAGGCATTTGGACCGACCTTCCTGCCATAGCAAGTAAAGCCTCTTATCTGTAAGATGAGAATCAAATTTAGGTGACAGTGGCCACTCTTGCACAAGGCCACTCATGCGCAAGGGATTGATAGAGTCTTTTTTTATGATTGGGTCCTTTTTCTTTAATTACTATCTATTTAGCTCATTGTCTTATTTTATCGTCACACTCACTTTCCTTCTCTCAGCTTAGTGTTGTTTTCATTTGGGGGACTGGAGGTGGTTGAACTGCACATGCTTGAACTCAAGAATCACTTCTGGAGTACAGGTGGGGGTTGGGTGGGATGGAGGGAGATTTGGGACATTGATGGTGGGAATGTTGCACTGGTGAAGGGGGTGTTCTTTACATGACCGTAACCTAATCACGATCATATATGTAATCAAGATGTTTAAATAAAGGAAAAATAATTAAAAAATATATAATAAAAGCTAAAAAATAGTTGTCAAAGAGAAACAGATATATCAATGAAGTAAATCAGGCCTTATGATGAACTTGGATGGAGATGAAGGCCTTTGTTCACCATCCCAGGCCACGTGGCTCCAGCCCCCACTAACCAGTGGGTCTGGAGGTTCATGAGAGCACAGGTAGAAATCTCACTCACAGGCAGGCTTCATGAGAGATAACATCTTTATTCAGCCCTAGCCATCAGATGTGGCTGCTACCATTTAAGCTAGCCCTGCATCTTCTCTCATCCATATTACCTCTGACCTACATGTTGGCAAGGATCCAAAAGACAAAAGGGCAAAAGGGCCAGAAAGCCAAAGACCACAGACCTATATACCCTTCCAAGACCCCTCCCAGGAAATGGGCAGGGTCTTGCAGGTAAAGTAAACGTAATATCCTTTCCCAAGGCCCCGCCCAGGAATGGGCAGGGCTCAGGTATTTACCTGTACCCCGGGGGTGAACCTTATATCAATATCAGTAAATAAGTCACACACACAACAAAAAGAACACTTCTGGGGCCAGAACCATAGCACAGTGGTAGGGCATTCGCCTTGTACATAGCTGTCCTGGGTTTGATCCTTGATATACTGGAGCTAGCCAGAAGTGATTTTTTGAATGTAGAGCCAGGAATAACCCCTGAACACTGCTGGGTGTGACCCTGAAAATAAATAAATAAATAAATAAATACACCACTCCTGGGGTCTTGGGGAAAAGAGTGGGGCTGGATGTGCATGTGGAATTGTATGGGGTGGTCTCTTGCAAGGCAATCACCTTATCTCTGGCATTATGTCTCTAGCCTTTTTTTCTTTTTACTCTACTCTCTTTAGTCACTGCAAGCATCATTACACTGACTGATTTTCATGGATCACTTTTGTGATTAAATTAATAAAATCCTGGTCTCCATTAAGATTTAATATACAAAATTTATTGCCCTGTTATTTTTGTTATTGTTGTTTGCATGTGTGTGTGTGTGTTTGAGGAAATAATACCATTTAAATCAGATTTTACCTAGTAACAATAGACATTAACAATATACATTTCATGATTTCAATACTTGTGGGTTAAGTTGAATACTCCATTGCTTTCTATTTTTTTAAAACAAACTTTGAGATCTGTAAAAGAAATGTTGCTTCCTCCTCTCCCCTCTTTTTTGATAATCTCTTGCATATGCTGACACTTCTTGAAATTATATGAAAACATACTGACTTTTCTGCAATATTCAAGACCTGTTGGTTCTTTGAAGGTTTACCACTTCATTGTTCCTTTTATTTCTATCATCAATTCTCCCTTTTACCCAATTTTTTCATCAATTGCTAAACAAGTTTTAATAAAGTCTGTCTTAAATATCCAAACCTAACAAAGCCATAAAAATTGTGATCAAACAAAATGCCATCTAATTTTATCCCTAATTCCCTTTCAATTATTGCTTCATTTTTCTGCTGTGATTTTTAATATGAAACTTAAGGGAATTCTTCTTACTCATTATTTCTACTTGAACTCTTTGTTCAATCTGTTCCACTAAATGTTTCTTCATGACTACTCCACTGAGGATACTCTTGTCAAGGTCATCTGTTACCTTCAAAGTACTAAATCTCTCTAAATTTCCCATTTGTATCTTAAATACCGCTCATAGGAAACATGAATGTCCATTCCTCTTTTGTGAATTGACTTACTCTCAACTTACATTGCATCTTTCTTTTCTATTTTCTTGTTACCTCAAAATTCACTTACCACTATGACTTATGGCTTATCTTTCTCTTTTAGACACAGAAATGTTAGAAAAATACATAATTTTATCTGATATCTCTATTTTTCTTTATTTTTTGTCTAAAAATATCAGAAAAATGTGTTTTTGTTTATTTGTTTGTTTAGGCCACAGTTGTAGTACCTGTGGTTACTCTTGACTAGAACCTCAGGGCTCTCTCTCCTCCTACTGCCATCAGAGGTGGCAACTTTGGTGGAAATGCAATAAAATAATATAATAGAATTATTAAAAAAAAAGGAAACCACTTATTTACTTATTAATTTTTGTTTTTATTTTTGTACCAAAATCAGTGGTTCTTAATGGTTACTCCTGGCTCTGCACTCAGAAATTGCTTCCGGCAGGCTTGGGGGACCATATGGGATGCTGGGATTTAAATTCTGATCAGTCCTGGATTGGCCACATGCAGAGCAAACGCCTACCGCTGTGCTTTCTCTCTAGCCCTAGAACTAAAATCATAAATAATAATACAAAATGGTAAAAAAAAAATTCTCCAAAACTAATCACCTGAGACATACTCTATTGTATTTCAAACCTGGGTTAAGTATTATATTTTTGAAGGGCAAGTAAACTGAAAATAGTCCTTATATTTAAGCCTTGGGCTACAGGCAGTCATTCTCGATCTTTGTACTGGTTTCACTTGTAACCATTATATACCAAAAGATGCAGAATATTTCATTATAACATACTGGCATTTGAATGAATTTTAGGACATGGAAGAATTAAAATTTATAAGAAGAGTATTGCAGCTTGTGGGGGT
>PVKC010032895.1:0-14091 GCA_004027635.1 Crocidura indochinensis
GAGATTGCTAGTTCGAATTGGGTCTGTAGGCCAGATGTGGAAAATGCACAAGCTGCAAGCCGTCTCCATCCATCCCTTCCTTATCCCACCCTGGCATGAAATAAACATTTTCTAGATGAGCTTGCGCTGCTCTTCAAATCCATTCCTGCTCGGACTACTCCCAAAGTGGTTTTTATTTTTTTTCTCTCTCATAATTTAAAGTGAGGGCCATTTATAAAAGAGCAGAACGCTTCGCATTTACCAATGTGTGAAATGACATAATTTTCCTTTATGGGGAAATGAAACGCAGGCTCGAGTGTACGAATTCATATTTACAGTAAAGATGCATTTCGCGTTAATGTGACTCCTCTCTCTTTTCTTGATGCCACAGACGCCCTCAATGCGTGTGAGTGTGCAAAGCAAGCATGCTCTTCTTGGGATGGAGGAAGAGAGGGAGCAGCGTTGCTGTTCTGAACAATCAGATCGACGGTTACAATTCTAAAAAGAGATCGCTTGCTGCAGAGCCGGAAGATTTCTGGGCACTCCCAATAGAACTGGGGCTCGAGGAAAAGGTTTTATAAGAATGCGGGGCGCTTCCATGTGCTACATAATCATTCCCATTCAAGTACCAAACGCTGTTGGTGTGTGAAAGGCAAGGCCCTGATTTAAAGCAATGGGGGGAGGGGAGAACTGGGGGCCAAACCAAGGATAAGTCCTTCTAAGCATTATCCTCTCACATAACGCTTTTTGCACCCCAAGTTTCCTATAGTATCGAAAGAGACTGCCCTTTTAGCACTTCTATGTAGTGATCCTGATAAGAATAATCTTTCACTTAGGGTATGGAGGTGAGAAACAGTCGCTGGAAAGGTTCATTTGTCCTGAAGATTCAGTCTTGCTTTCAGCTTCTTGTAGGGAAATGGGTCACGGTGAGTGCAAAAAGATGGTTGGTTCAAGCAAGCCAAGACCTCAAGTCTGGCTTTGAAAATTTCCACCGAGTTGCTCCTCCTCGCCCGAAACTTCCTCTTCTCACTGTCCACTACGTCCATCCTCGGTAGCATTCAGCCAGGAGGTCCCATGCCCGAGGGCGGATGGAAAGATGTTTCCGTCCCAGTGTTCCTCGCCCCAAGTGCCACCACCCTGCCCGAAGACCGAGAGGGAGGGAGCGAGGGAGGGAGGGAGGGAGGGAGGGAGAGAGAGAGAGAGAGAGAGAGAGAGAGAGAGAGAGAGAGAGAGAGAGAGAGAGAGAGAGAGAGAGAGAGGAGAGAGAGCCAGGTCAATCCCTGGTCGCTTCGATTTGCAAAAGCCAAATGGGCTGCTTTTGGCCAGAGTCACCAGGCAGGCTACCCTCAAACTCCCCGCACCCCAGCCTCACCACGACGGCTGATTCCTGCCCCCCTCCACTTTCTCCCCCACCCCGTTTTGCCCTCGGGGTGATTGCTAGCTCGCTTGCAGAGTTCCCGGCAGACGCGTCCTTCGCCTTCCATTTGGGGGTTTGCTTTTTCTTGCTCCTTTGTTACCCAGCTGCCGACTAGCTTTCCCCCCTTTTGCTTTCCCCAATGCCTATTTGCCTGGTATCGGCTGGTCTCCCTGGCAACGGCAGGGCGGGGGGGAAGGGGAAGGCGGGGCCGGGGAGTGGGGTGGGCCGGGGTGGCGGCGAGGAAAGGGGCGAGTGGGAGACGGGGCGACAGACCGGGGAGCAGATGGCGCGGAGAGGGGCGGGGTCCGGGCGGGGTCCTGGGGGCGGGAGGGAGCCAATCAATTCCCGCAGCAGCGACAGGGTCAGAAAACAAGTGCAAACACCACGGTCGACTGCTTAGTTTACCGCCGAAAAGATGATTTTCTGGCCCCCAGAAAGCGCGTTCCTGGCTTATCTTGCAAGGCTGACAGCTTCCAAAGCGAGTTTGCGGGGTGTTGCCTGGGGGCGCTGAGCCCCAGCCCTTTTCCAGCTACGGAAAGGCGAGGAGAGAGGGGCTTGGAAGAAAGGGCCTGGGGTCTGGCATGAGATCCTCCAACCCCAGAAGGGATCCGCTGGCAGCGAGGGATGCCAGCAAGACTCAACCAGGAGGAAGTTGTCCAATTAGGGTTAGGTAGGGTTCGTCAGGACGCCGGTGTTCTCAAATGAAGCGCTAAAAATGTAAATACGAACACACAGAGATTTGATTAAAAAGTCAAAGAGGTTCTAGTGAAAATGTGAAACTGCTGTGTTACCACCGCACCAGGAAGAAACAGACTTTACACTCTTAATTCGGTTTCTAAAATGATTTGTAGATGGTTATCTCCAAAACACGTTGATCATTGTTTTAAAATTTAGGCATTATAGGTTACAAATAGGCTCGTGTTAGTATTAATGATTTAAGACAGCAATGTCCTACACTGTATTCCATACCCTCCCAACACTGCCTCTTGGTTCCTTTGTGACCCAATCCCATACTTAGCTGATCAGTTCCATGGGCACAATTTCTTGTCCTTGGCCATTGTTCCCTCACCATGTTTCAATTCATGTGTGAGTGAGATCAAGGAAGTATTTATTTCAGATAGCCCAAATTTATGTTTTTCTTTGAGTTT
This sequence comes from Crocidura indochinensis, assembly GCA_004027635.1. Lineage (NCBI taxonomy): Eukaryota > Metazoa > Chordata > Mammalia > Eulipotyphla > Soricidae > Crocidura > Crocidura indochinensis. Next base: position 2,545 of record PVKC010032895.1, read on the forward strand.
TAGCATTGAGGGAAATTCTGGACTCCTTTCTGCAAATTCTTGAGGAGCTTATCTTGCCATTGACCTGCGAAAGGTGACATCACTAGAGCAACAGGGACAGAAGAAACCCACACTGATAACACTGAATTGCTGCTTTTTAAAAAAAAATGAACTTCAAAACAAAAGAATCAAAAACCAAAGCAAAAGAAACAAATAACTGAATTTGAATGTGAGCTGGGCCGAACAACCAACTTTCCAAGAAACCACCAAGAAAGAGAATCCTGTTTAAAAAGAGAAGTTTATCTCCTTTTAGGAACTTTGTGATTCCTCCACTTCACCTTTGTTTTCTTGTGACTCTTTCATCAACCATTACCTTGTTCATTACATAACACGCCAATACCTCATTCTTCTCCTCTCTCTATAGAAACCCCCAGACCTGTGTTCCTACTGAGGATGCCTTTAGGATCTAACAGGAATCTATGCTTGTGACATTTCTATTCTCTGCCGATCCCAAGTGAATGTGTTTTGGTTTGCCACTAAACTTTAGTCCTCCTATTAAAGGTTAACAAGATATACTGATTTAGACCGTTTTCCACACAATCGATGAGATAGATAGGTACATTTCCTGGCCTCAAGAGCTTACAGTTTAGTACATTGCCTAATTGAGTTGAATTGATCATGACCTCTCTTACCAAGTGAAGAACCAGAGAAGTCCTCAGATTTTGTCAGATGGTAGATCAGGTATGGAGTTCAGTTGCTTGGTTACAATTCTCCAGATTTTCCTATGATGACATAGATTCACTGGGTATGTTGACTATTTTCCCCCAAAGCATATATTCAGTACTTGCTAAGTACTGGGAAGAAACATAAGCTAACATCAAGACAGAACAGGGATGTGTTTCTTTCATTCATGTATTCAATTCTTATTATTTTTAAATGTTCTTAGGTTTTACATGAAGAAAAAGGACAAATGATGTGGTAAACTGTTTTTTTTTTTAAAGTAAAGTGGTAAGAGTTGGGGATGTGTCTTACATCACATGTATGAGGTCTTAGGTTTCATTGGTTGCACTGCAAAATCAAAAGGACAAAAAGAATCAAGCAAACAAATACACATACAAAAATGATAAGTACATGCCAGAGGGGAAGGGTGAACAGAGAGGCTAGTAAATTAGGCAACAGAGGTCAATATATGTTGAAGGGTGCATTGAAATTCTAGTTGTGAACATACCTAGTACATTACTGATACTGCATTACTATGATATAACCTGAAATCTATATGTTATACATCAATATTATCTCAATAAATAATTTTAAAGCTAATAAAAAGATGAAGGCCATTTTCCATATCTCAAGAAATGTACTTTCCATTTGAAAGTTATTTATTTCAATACTAACTCACAAAGTACAAGATCTTACTATGTTTATGATTTTGTGTTTTATCCTTCTTATAGTTTTATTATTTAAACTTTAATTCCACATAAATTGATTAATTTGGAATATGATGGAGAGCAAATAGACATTGTTCCTCATTCATGCAACAAGTATTTATTGAATTCTTACATGATTTTTGTCACATGGGCTATATTAATTTTAAGAAGGAAAAATAAAAAAAATAGTTGCAGTAGTACTTAGTGTTCAACAGAATCCACTCAATTTGTTAAACAATGTCTCGAATATGGAGATTTTCTTTTTTGTTTGCTTGTTTGTTTGTTTTGAGGTCATACCTGGTGATGCTCATATGTTACTGTTGGCTCCGTTGCACTCAAGAATTACTCCTGAAATCAGTGCCCAGGAAGAACATTTAAGAAACTACATTATAGATTGTGTGGAAAATTAAAACTTAATATGAACAATACATCAAATTATATAAAATATTCAGTCTATATGGTGTGTGTATGTGTGTGTGTGTGTGTGTGTATATGTGTGTGTATTAGGACAATGTAATAAGGGAAATGGAGTACAGAGTTGAAATTCTCTATAGCTTAGGAAAGGCTTCATTGAGAAGGTAGTTCTGATTAGAATTGAAGCAGTAAGGGAATTGAGTATGGGAAAAGCCCACTTAAATGCTTTTACTTAGCAAAAACTGGAGATCAGAATTGAACAAAATTACGACATGGCTACACCCTTATAAATTCATCTGTACTTTAAAGAGAAATGTAAGGTTCTACTAATAGTATAATTTAGTCACAAGGATTGAAAGTTATCTTTACATGGAAATCTAAATATGAATAGGCATTAGACTGGAAAGGAGGTGGAAGGTTGTGTTCAGATGGAGGAAACAGCAAGTCTCCAAAGAGGGAAGAGTTCAACAGAGGTCTGGGAGAAAGGTTGAGATATTAATTTGGACATATTTTGAGGTTCCTGTAAAGCATCCTTCTAGAAAAGTTAAATGTGTGCATATAACTGGAAGTTTGATGGATTCAAAAATAGTGCAGTCTACTTTAAAAAAAAGTGCATGTTTATGAAATCTTCCTGTGGCCTTGATTTGTGAAGACAATGTAACTAATGGAATTCATGAGTTAACATTGGTTAGGCATTATAGAATTATGTAGAAGGTGTAGAGTATATGCTTAACAATTGTATGTCTAGCAAATGATAACTAGTCTTTTCCCCAATCATCCAATCACACACACACACACACACACACACACACACACACACACACACACACACACACACACACACACCAACAGAATATTGAGGAAAGTTTTCTTTCCATCAAACTGCATTGGCTTTATTGAAGTCTGGTTTAGTAAAAGTTTAATTAAAACCCTATTAATTCATTGATTGCAACAAGTGAGTTAGAAAATAAACGTAGTATTTATAAAAATGAAAAGTTAACATTTACAAGGTATTCATGCAATGATTTGAAAAGAAAAAAATTTCCATGTGAATTTTTTGCTTTCAGTTGATCAATAAACAATAGGGAAATGAGAAAATCAGGAAACTTTATAAAAGTTAAAATCTGGTGCTTTCATTATGAATAAGCTTTCAATATATGTAGCTTTCATTTCTTCATTTCCTGTTATCTCTGAAAACAAAGTTCGGAGGGAGCTTTTCTCTCTCCCCATCACAGCTTCTTCAGAAATCAATATGAAAAGTTATAAAAAGCCTGGGGGGTAAATATTACATGTTCTGAAAATGCTGCTTTGAATAAGCTTTATGAATTTCTGGAGCAAACTTCAATTTTTTAATCCTTCTTTAGTCTAGAGTGCTTCCTAATATTTAATAAGTTTAGAAAATAGAAAATGTCTTGGGATCGGAGTGATAGCACAGTGGGGAGGGCATTTGCCTTGCACATAGTTAACCCGGGTTTGATCCTCAGCATTCCCAAAGGTCCCCTTAGTCTGCCAGGAGTGATTTCTGAGTGCAGGGAAAGAAATAACCCCTGAGTGTTGCCAGGTGTTACCTCAAAACAAAAGAAAACAAACAAAATGCCTGAAAATTTAATTGATATGACTAAAAATCAGTTATCAGTTACAAAAACTATATTTTTGCCTCTAGTGGTTTTAGAAATAATCTAGAGAAGACTTAACATTTCAGAAACTTTATTTCTGCTGTAGGTGTGTTAGTCTTTAATTGCTCTGGTCAGATAATCAGTGAATTGATGTTTCTCAGTGAAAAGATTCCTTATGTTTGAATGCCATGAAGGAATAAAGAACACTAAAATGTAATGTTAAAAATGTCTCTATTAATGATGCCAATTAAAATAATAATGCTCCTATCATATACAAAAAATGAGATCCCACTTGCTATTACATTTTAGATCTGATTTAATTCTTAGAATCAGATAATTCAGTGGACAATGGCTAACACAGTAGCTGAATTTAACTTTCAAATCTTGCTAAACATCAACTTTGAAAACCTGAAAATGATGGTGATGGTGCGTGGAGCAAAGCACAGCGATTAGGGTACTTGTCTTGTATGTGGTCCACTCTGGTTCAATCTCTGTACCCCTTATGTTCTCCTGAGTCACCCAGAAATGATTTGAAAATTGAAATAACACATATCCATGAAATTATTTTAAGTATAAAACACAAACTAACACAGGCCCACTTAGTGTGGCATCTAGCACTTCAAGCGAATAAGTTTTCTGTTCTTCATTATGTTTCTACATATCTGTATGGTATTATATAAGAATAATTAAAATGAAGATCTATAAGAGGTCAACTATTTAAAAAATTCTTTTATTGTAATACCACGATTACCAGGTTGTTCATAATACAATTATTTCAGGCATTAAATATTCCAACAGCAGTCTCACCACCAATGGGACCTTTCCGCCACCAATATTCCCAGTTTCCCTTCCGATACTCCAGCCTGACCTCTTACCTGCAGTGCTGTCACTACAGAAATATCTTATCCTGAGTTTTTTGTGTGTTTGTTTGATCTATCACTAACAACTAGCATTTGACAAAACTAAACAATGATTTTTGCAATGCTGTGTTCATTGATTTTCCTGACTTCATACTCTCCTGCTTTCCTGTCTGTCTACTGTCTTTGCTTGTAGTTTCCTTCTGACATAACTTCACTTTATTTTATTTTTTAATTTGTACATGTATATCTTACATTTTTGTTTGATTTGTGAGCCACATTTAACAGTTCTCAGGAGTTACTCCTGGCTCTGCATCCAGAAATTACTCCTGGCAGGCTAGGGGGGAAATATGGGATACCAGGGATTGAACCCAGGTCAGCCACATGTAAGGATAGCACCTGCTGTGCTATCACTCTAGCCCCGTATCTTAATTTGTTATCAGGTTTATTGAGGCATAATTGGCAAATATCTACCATATTTAGATTTTATACCAGCCTTATATACCAGCCTTGTATGGATGTTCTCAAATCTTTCAAGGAGGTTACAAGATGCTTGGGACATTAAAAGTGAAACAACAGTTATGAAATTATTTTTTCACATAATTATAAGAGAAATATTTGGCCATATTTATAAAATGGGAATTGAAAAAAACACTGGAAACAAAGAGGGAGAGATAGGAAGGTGTGTGTGTGTGGGGGGGGGAGTGCTAGAGAAGGAAATAAAGGGAGAAGGAACAAGAGACTGACAGGTCAGATTCTTGAACTTGGAAACATTCTCAGTAATATTATATATAATATAGTAATCAAATCAGCAGTAATGAAATGAATAAAAATGTGAATGATCAAGTTATATCCTGAACTTACCTCTATGTTCCTTGTGGCACCAGCATGAGTGCTGCCTATGTCAGAATAATGCTGGCTGGAAAAATAGGGTGCATGTAGAAAGAACCCAACTAATTTGTTGTCAGATGTTCGACATAGCTAGAAGGTGAAGTCAAAGAAGAGAAGATTGAGATCATGACAGTGTCACTGGAAAATTAGGGAAATCACAACAGAGCAAGAAAGGGTGAGGCTATTCTGGAATTTAGGGTATAAGTGAAATAAGATATGCATTGCGGTTGTAGGTATAAATATTTGGCAGCTAAAAAAGTAAAGCACTTTTGAACATATTACTTCATTCAATACTCATAGTAAATTCAAACATCAATTAAGTTAATTTCCAATTACAAGAGTGTTAAATAATTTGTGAAGTACTAATTAATAGCTACCTTGTCTAGCCTGTAGCTTGTAGGAAAAAAAGATGAGAACTTTCTCACTGTTTCATCTGATTATCTTTATCCATATGTCACACATCTTCCATGGCCATTCCATTTAAAATTTATTTATTTATTTATTTTGGTTTTGGGCCACACTCGGTGATGTTCAGGGATTACTCCTGGCTATGCGCTCAGAAATCACTCCTGTCTTGGGGGACCATATGGAATTCCGGGGGACTCAAACCACGATCCGTACTAGGTTAGCATATGCAAGGCATGCACCTCTACCGCTTGTGTCACTGCTCCGGCCCCAATTCCATTTAAAATTTCTGGAAATAATCTTTATGGGACATTTCTAGTTGATTTGAACTTTAATTTTATTGTATTGTTCTTGTACTAACTGAGAGACTAATTATAGACTTGTGTCCCCCATTATCTCCCTGGTTATCTGGTCCTAGCTGCATCTATATTTCTCATCATTCATTCTCAAATTTAGGTTGTCATTTCCCCATCTAAGTAAGCATTTCCTTATAGAATTATTACTTGCAGTTTCATGGAAACATTATTAATTTTGGTTTGGGGGCTGCACTCAGCAATGCTCAAGGGCTACTTCAGATCCAGTACTATGGAGGTCCCTAACTGCATTTCTTGGGAACCCTGAGGTCTGGGAATCAAATTCGGTACCTCTTGTATGCAAGGTAAATGCTCTACCACTGGGCTACTTCCGCAGTCCGGGGAGACATTTTCAATCTCTTCCTCTCCTTCATTTTCCAGGATAAGTATAAAGTACATAATGAAACTAACTTAGAATTCAATATGGGTAAACATATTATAATCATAATTCAAAGCTAAAACAAACAAAAATTAACGAATGAACTAAAAATCTCCACTGGTTTGATCATCCATCCTTTCTTTCCATCTCTACCATCTTTCTTTCACCTCTTGGTTTCATATTTTCTTGCATTATTTTTCACTTTTTTAAAATCCTATTGTTTAGAGTTTATCAAAGATAAAAATAATTCAGTGACCACCAGAGGAAAGAAATTCTCACTGTATTTCTTACAGCTCAGAACACCTTGATTTATCTTTATCAAGTTGTTGATATTTTGTTGTTGTTGTTGCATAACCATGCATTCTCTTTCTAGTGTTTAAACTAAAATCAGGTTACTTTACGCTTTCTGCTTGAATTACCGCTTCTCTTGGAGGCATTCTATGCCACATATATCTCCCCAGTAACTTGTCAAAAACTGACTTTTAGCTATCCAGGATCACACACTTCCTGAGAATAAAGATCTCAAGATTCTTTATACACTAGGCCCATATCTTTAGCAAAAGACTGACTTTTGTTACTGTCATAATTTAAGTTCTTCCTTATAAATGTTTTATATGACTCCTGGAAAAGATCTAGTAATGAAAGGATTTTGGTAGAGCTCCTTAAGTATACTTTACAGAGAGAAGATTGAAAAACTTCTGCAAGCTAATTTCATACTCGAAAGCATAAAAAAGCAGTTTTTCACCAGCTTCTGAGAAGTGAAAAAGGAGTAGAAGGGGAATATGAGCTAGTCTCTCTTTTGCTGGCAAGAAGGTACCGATTTTGAACTTCTTAGACACTTTTCCATTTATGAATATTTGTTTGACTCAATTAGCAGAACTTGTATTAAAAGGGAGAAAATATGCTTCCCCTCAAGTGGGAAAGAAGAGAAACTACAATAAATAAACAATATACATACCCAGTATGTATGTAGATTAATTTTCTTCTTGTTCAAAGATTTTTTATGTTAATACTTAATTATTTACATTATCACTTAGTTTCCTTGTCCTTATTTCTGAATTGTTGCTTTGCTTATGTTTTTAAATGTAAAGGTCTGAATAATTGTAGTGTATTTAAACTATGCAATATTAGGGTTGAAAACTTTTAGTTAGTTTAAAGTTAGTTTAAACTATGTAGTGAGTAGAGTGCTTGCCATGCATGTGAGACAGATCCAAATTTGATCTCCAGTACCCAATATTGTACACTGAGTACTACCAGGAGTGCTCAACTCTGAGTACAGAGGCAGCAGTAGGTCTTGAGTACCTCTGGGTGTGTACTCTTCCCACAAACTCCCAAACAAACTTTATTTTTTTGAAAATACTTAGATTTTAACTTTCTTTTTCCTAATACAACAAAAAGTTTATTTTCAACTTATTGAAGAAAATTTGGAGCAATAGTACAGTGGATAAGGGGCTTGTCTTGCAAGCTGCAGACCCAGGTTCAATTTCCTGGAATCACATATGCTCCCCTGAGCATCATCAGGAATAATTCCTGAGTGCAAAGCCAAGAGTAATTCTGAGGGTATGGCCCCAAATCAAAAACATTATTGGAGAAGATAAGAAAAAATTTATTTGGCCCTATAGAGGCAAAATCAACTTGCATTTCTTGGTGAATTTAATTATTACCAATGAGTTACCTTTTAGACTAATTACTTAAAATAAAAATTAGTCATTAACATTTTATTATGCAATTATCAAGGAATTATTGTTCACAGGTCTATAATAAATCGTCAGGCCACTTTATGCAAAGCATACTTTATGTCATTGTACACATAAACAATAAAGACATATCTGTCTGTCACATTATATATTATTTATTGTATACTATATTATTATAGGGCATAGATATGCATGATAGGGTACAATGTAAAGTTGAGAGTACTGATTTCCATTGTCATTGTATCAGCATTCAAAAGAGCATGCATTTTTTTTTCTTGGGAGGCCACACCTGGCTCTGTGCTCAGATATCACTCCTGGAAGGCTTGTGGGACCAGATGAGATGTCAACGTTCAAACCTGGGTTGGCTACATGCCAGACAAATGTCCTATCCACTGACATCACCCAACTTTTAAAACAACAATTTTCATTAGTCAAATACCAATATTAAAATTTGTTTGAAGGACCGTTATCATAAGAATGGGCCACACAAGCAATATAAAAACTGTCCTGATACTTTATAATATTTTATGATTATTTTAATTTTATAGATATGACTTTATCCATTTTTCTCATTTTTTTTTGCTTTTTCTGGGCCACACCCTGTGACACTCAGGGGTTACTCCTGGCTATGTGCTCAGAAATCGCTCTTGGCTCAGGGAACCATATGGGACGCCTAGGGATCACACCAAGGTCTGTCCTAGATCTGCCAATGCAAGGGAAACACCCTACCGCTGTGCTATCGCTCCGGCCCCTTTCCTCATTCATTTTTAATAATACTTGCACCACCCACTAAGTTAAACATTTCAGCATTCAGTTGGTATTTATACATAATTTTATTAAATGTGCTTCTGATTTTTGGAAAAATTATTATTTGTCTTTAGAGAATCTACCACTGGAGGTGATGTAGTTGTAGGGTAGTGAAAATTTAATATTTGAAGCTATGGATTACATTTTAGGTTTTATACTTGACAGATATATGGCAGCTTTTCTCAATTGGCTGAGTTTCTATGAGCTCAACCTTCCAACATTGTAAATGTGAATAAAATGTCCTGTTTCAAACGGTTAAGATAATGTATTAATGCTGGGTGCTTTGTGAGAAGCATTGTGGTCTGTGTGAATTTTAAGGTGTGCTTTATAAGAAGTTTTCTGTTGAAATTAGGAAGGAAATATGCAGGTGATATGATGAAGGTTCTAAAATAACTCAAGCCAGGACCTAGCAGTTCGAAAGTCTTCAGCGCATGCATGCAGGTTTGCATTCCATCTTGAAATAAGAAATATTTTTTGATGAAAAACTCTGAGTAGATCCAGAAGGGAAGGAAAAATAAGCAAACCAGGTAACAATAATTTAATAATAAGGTAACAATAAGTTCTTAACAAAAAGTTAAGTACTACTTTGTACAGACTTGTAGTGAGTCTTTTTTTTTTTTTTTTACTTTGACGGGGTCACTTCCTATCAGAATTTTGACTACTGCTAACATAGACCTTAGAAGACTGAGAGAATTAATGATTCCTTCTGAGTAGTTGTCTATTCCATAAGTCAGCTGTTTTGTTAAGGTGGTGAAGTTATATTTTTAAATTAATGTCAATTTTAATTAACCCATTGTCTTTTTCTTGATTAAGCAAATACTGTTTTCTTACACAGTCTATGCTTTCATCCTAAAATATCCTAAAATCAAGAGCTGTTTGTTTTAAAAACCTCTTTTGTACTTCTTCCTAGGAATTCTCATCTGAAACCTAGGTAGGTGAAACCTGCAGAGAGAAGTCAGGGTAAACAGCAATTAAAATTTTTTGCATAAGATTTTGTTTTTATAATCTTGCATTCTCTTAGAAAGTATATAGAGTAATTCACTTCCTTCAGTATATCTTTTTCTTGAGCCCTAATTAAAAGTCTATTAGCAGGGACTGGAGAGATAGCATGGAGGTGAAGCATTTGCCTTTCATGCAGAAGGTCAGTGGTTCAAATCCTGGCATCCCAGATGGTCCCCTGAGCCTGCCAGGAGTGATTTCTGAGCGTGGAGCCAGAAGTAACCCCTGAGCGCTGCTGGGTGTGATCCTTCCAAAAAAGAAAATCTGTTAGCAAACATCTATTAATTTAGTTTTGGCCCATGTTTCTTTGGACCATGTTTTATATCCAAGGTTTTATATATTTTTTTTACAGTTTTTGTTTTTATTTACAATTTTGAACAAAATTGCAAAGATATTTATATCATTATACTACTCGGAATTATAGTCATGATTATAAGATATGCAAAAATGAAAACAACAGCAGTTAGGGTACTGACTGTCATATTGAGAATTAAATAGCTCTGGATCTTGGCTCTGTGACCTAAGTTATTAATACCACATCAAAAATGGAACAGATAGTTAAGACCTAGAAAAATAATTTTGCTATATTTTTGCTACTGTAAATAAGTAGCAAAAAGTGGTCTTACATGCCTGGTAACTGAGTTGTTACTGGAATAAATGGGAAAGTATCTTTTTCTTTACAGATCAATAATTTTCAAAATTCAGAAAGAAATGTATAACCAACAGTTTTTCACTCTGCAGAGTCACTGCTATCATTCAAAGTAGCTACTTAGATAATTTTGACAGTAATAGTTCTTTGCTACCATTATATCTTTGGTATCCTGTACTTTTAGATCATGCTTATAATAAGGAACAGCTTGAACAGTCAGCTTTTTGTATATTTAGAAGAACTTAGGAAGATAACTTAAGATTTTTTCAGCTTGTTTTTATAAGTCATATCTTTATACAATCTATATCTGTTTGCATATATAATAATAATTTGGAGGGGGGGGTTTGGGGGTCACACCCGGCAGCACTCAGGGATTACTCCTGGCTCTGTGCTCAGAAATTGCTCCGCGCTCAGGAGAACATATGAGATGCCTGGATTCGAACTACCATTTGTCCTGAATCAGCTTCGTCCAAGCCAACCACACTACTGCTGGGCTACTACTGCTGGGCTATCTCTCTGTCCCCTGCATATGAATAATAATTTAAGACAATGAAATGAGTGTGTAATATAAGAATGCAATGGACTTCGATGCTTTGGAACTACTCTAATTTATTACATAGCTAAACTCTTCTGCATACGGTGAAATTTAGGTCAATAAAAATACTACACATAAATTGCTTCTGTTATTTCCAAAAAATATTTTAGTGAGGAAAGTTATATGCTTATTGAACTTTAAAAACCTCTATTTTTGGTTTGCTTTTTTTTTTTTTTTTTTTTTTTTTTTGGGTCACACCCGGCAGCGCTCAGGGGTTACTCCTGGCTCCATGCTCAGAAATTGCTCCTGGCAGGCACAGGGGATCATATAGGGCACTGGAATTCGAACCGATGACCTTTTGCATGAAAGGCAAACGCCTTACCTCCATGCTATCTCCCGGGTCCCTTTGGTTTGCTTTTGATTTAGGATTTTTTTTATGGTTTTGGAGTCACACCTAGCAGTGTTTAGGCATTGCTGCTGGATGTGCCAAATGTGGTACCTGAAATCGAATCTGAGTCAGCCATCCTCTTCCTCCCTCC
>PVKC010032896.1:0-14325 GCA_004027635.1 Crocidura indochinensis
ATGCTCAGAAATTGCTCCTGGCAGGCACGGGGGACCATATGGGGCACTGGGATTCGAACCGATGACCTTTTGCATGAAAGGCAAACGCCTTACCTCCATGCTATCTCCTGGGCCCCTCAGCCTCCACTCTTATGGTGATTTTCTTCCTGGAAATCCAGTTCTGTTTCTTCATACATTTCTTACTTTGCTACATACTTCTTTATATCATAAATATGAGAGAACATTCTGTACCTGCCCCTCTCCTTCTGACTAACTTCATTCTCTAGATCTATCCATTTAGTGACAAATTGCATGATTTTATATTTTCTTATAGCCTGGTAGTATTCCATTGTATATAAGTACCATAGTTGCTTTGTCCAGTCATCTATCTTGGGCATTTAGACTGTTTCCATAGTCTAGCTATTGTGACCAGTCCTAAATATAGGGGTACAAAAAGAAAAAAACTAACACATTTTGTGCAAACACACAAAAATACCTTGACTTTTTTGAGAAGAGATTTTGGACCTTTGAGGGATAGAATGCCATGAACTGCTGGATCAAATAAAATGTTAACTTTTCTCTTAATATATTTCTTAATGATTTATTATTAAATTTCAAAATGTCAGTGTTGGATAACTATTTTATATACTTCTGCAGCTAGGATCATGTAAAAATATCTTGGGTAGGAGCCAGACAGCACAGTGGTAAGCCATTTGTCTTGCATGAGACCAACCCCGGATGGACTCCAGTTTGGTTCCCGGTATCCCATATAGTTCCCCAAGCCTGCCAGGAGTAACCCCTAACCCAAAAACAAAACAAAACAAAAAAATCTTGGCTGAAAAAAGATCTGAACGAAGTTTAAAAATCTCAGGTGTCAGGTTTAAGGAGATAGTAAAAAGGTTAAAGTGTGGCCTTCCATACATCCACCTCCAGTTTGATCCTCAGCACTCTATGGTCCCCTGTCATGTCCCAATCCTGGGTGAGTGGAAAAATGTGGGTCTGGAAGCAAATGCCAACACAGAAAATAATCCACACACGGGTAAGGGGATAAAACAGGTTCAGAAACTTCCACATACAAGCCTTCTACTCCTAAGAAGCAGCTAGCTCAGTTGTGGAAAAACAGAAACTGCAAAGTAGTTTTTCCCTGAGAATTGTTGGGAATTCAAGACCATACCCTGGGATGGAGAAGAGGTAAGGTAAGAGACCAATCCAAAGGATGCTTCAATCCACAGGTGCTTCCATCCAAGCACCAACTAAAAGAGTTATACCAAATAGGGTGAAGACCTACGTGTTATACTAACAATTCTCTCAGCACCACAAGTATACTTGGTAGTCCCCAGCAATACATGACTCAAATGGCTTCGCATCCTCAGGCCCCTGCATTCACCACCAGCCAGGCTGAGAATAAAAACGGGGCCTTCTGAGGACTGTTTGGGAAGCAAAACAAAAACAAAGAAGGCCAGCTCTGGTGAAGAAGTTATTTGTTGTTTCTGTGGACCCACCATGCAGTCTCCCCTTTCTAAAAATATAGTGGCTGCTGTTTTCATTTTCAAGGAAATAACTGTCCCTAGTTTCAGTCCAAAATTTCACAGAATAGTGACCCTCTCCCCACCCCATATTGGGATTGGATCACAGAGTTCTGTACCACTTTAGTCTCAGAAATTGATTCAATGATGGGCACATAATATTCTATGGAACCATTGAACTGGATTCATGTAGGTTAGTGAGGTTTTTTAAAGAGATAAGCTAATGGGAGTAGATGTGTCTGAAAGGACAGTGGAAAGAATCACTTATGTAGCCTACAAGTGTCAAGGAAATGGCCCACAGGGTTAGAACATATGCTTTGCATGCCTGTGGCCCTGTGCTTTATCCCCGGCATTGCCTGTACCCTCAAGTATCGCAGCTCCAAGCAGCAACTCCCTGTACCCAAGAACCAAACCCTCAGGCCCATATCACTGGATTAAATATTGGGTACTACTAGAACTGGCCCCTGTATTCTGATGGAGAGGCCTCTCTCCAAATTAGAAAGGAGAAGAACTAGAACTTATGGGAGAGACCCAGCATAGTAGTCTGGCTGGCGCTTTCAGTTCAGCCCTATCTTAAACCATCAACCTTATTATGGACTTTTTACTTACCCTCAACATTTATTTCCTTTATAACAGGGGTGGAGAACATGCGGCTCTCTCGAGCTGCACGCGCCTCCCAGCCAAAATGAATGCGGCTCTTTGCCTCTTATCATCATTTTGTATCCTGTGGCTCTTTGCCAAGTTTGGATTTTGTTCTGCTGCTTCTGAGGAGGGACCTCTGAGGAGAGATCTCCAAGCGTGGAGTCCCGTCCCCAGGCTGCGTCATCTCGTCTCCCATCCCTGGGAAATAACTGCACAGGCCAGGGAGTGGGAACCTGTGTGGCACATGTTGTGTTACATTTGGCCGTTAGTTCTTAGTGTGGAGGACGCAACACACCCTCATTATCACTGCAGGATTTTTACCCTCACTCAAAATGGCAAAATGCAAAATGTGTTTAATATATTGTTGTTAAAATTATATGCTTTTGAGTGAATATTTGTCTGTTTTGGAAGGTCATTGCATGGTATGGCTCTCTGACTCTCACAGTTTAAAATTTTGGCTCTTTGTGTCGAACTTGTTCGCCACCCCTGTTTTATATAGCCATTGACTGGGAGTAAGCTTGTCACTGGGGATAGAAGCAGTCCTGACAAGAGCAGGGGTCAAGAGTTTGGGGATCAACAACTTACAGTTCACCAACTTCCTGTGAAGTTGGTTTATTTCTAATGAGCATTTACTATGGGTTCCTAAAAGAGATGGCTAGATGTTTCCATGGTTCTTTTCTCTTACTAAATCCAAATTTCCCTGGCCTGACTTTTCAAACCTACTATTAGCTGGCACAAGTCACATTTACCAATCATTCCTCCACCCTCCTATAACTGATTTAAAACACAACACACACACACACACACACACACACACACACACACACACACACACATTTTGGCCTGGTCCTTTTCTCCATCCTAGGGCCTCAACTAGTCTTCAAGTTGTAGCATGAGCATTGTCCATTACATCAAGTCTTGTGTGATAGCACTGGCTAAATTCATCTTAATCTGAACTCCTATAGACACCTCACTACTGAGGAGATCACAGACACCTGGGGAAATCCCAGCAGGTGTTACATGTACACTATTATTACATTTATGATGATACTTAGGTCTTCATACCCTATTCAAATTCTAGATACTGAACCATTATCTCTCTAGTTCCATTTATTCTCTTTTTTTTTTCGAGGAGACACACCTCATAATACTCAGATGTTACTCTTGGTGGTGTTTTGGGAAACATATAAGATACCGAGGCTTGAACCCAAGTCAGACATATGTAAGGCAAGTGCCCTACCCACTGACTATTTCTCTAGCCTCCATTCAGCCTATGTTCCCAAAGACATATACCATTATCTGTTCTTTTTTGCTTGCTTTGAGGCCATACTCAGCAGTACTCAGGGATCATTCTTGGTGGGATGAGGGGAGCAAATGGGTCAATCCAAAATGACCACAAACAAGACAAGATCTTACCTTACCCATTGCTATGGATTCAAAAGACATATCATTGAAAAAGTAAAAATATGTCTGGCTTTTTTTTTCTACTATGACCCAATTAGAAATAAGTTCCATTTTATGTTGAAAATAGGGGGATGAGAGAGATGATTGTTCAGCATCAACTCTAAGGGACCACTGCTTGCTTCAGACAGAAAATTGGAAGTCAGGGTCACATGGGTGAAAATACAGGCAAAAAAATGCTGGTTCTGGAGACAATCCAGTTTAATTTCAGATCCTTCACCACTTGTGTAGGATCTTGGGCCAGTTTCTCAGCCTCCCAAATCTGTTTTCTCATTGGTGAAATGCAATTGCTACACCATATCTCACAAGATGCCCAGGAAGTGTGAACATTTGAGCATATGCAAAATGATCGGCTCACTGCCTGACAGGTAGCATGAGTTTAGAAAGCATCAGCCAAAAGAACTGTCTGAAATCAACATCTTTAGTCTTCTCAAATCCCCCCAGCTGGAGCATCTTGTTACTGGAGGCTTTTTGTTATGCATCTCTTCCTATATACGCAAATATTACTTGCTTACCTCAGGCAAGCTCTAAGGCAGTTTCAGGAAGTTGATATTTAAAAGATTACTCAATGACCCTTTCATTTTCTATATCAATAATGTTCACCTAGAAGATTATGTTCTGGGAGCACCCATCCCTTCTCTTCTTAGTCCCCACTTGCCAAGAATCTTGGTTATTTAAAAGACACATCTAACTACAAGAATCTCAAGAACCTTCACGGATCTACTTTGATGCTCAGCTTTCATGGTGCAGATTTGATACCGCAAGTATATTCTGTCCTTTCTCTTAATATCAATAGTTAGGTAGGGAGTGACCTGCAAGTACCAGGGACGGTGCCAGTCCCGAGAATCACAGTTTCTCCCCATCCACTCTTGGAATCTGCAAAATAACAGTTCCTTCTCTGCTGCTAATGGAAGGGGAATACCAAGCCAGAAACTTCACCAGTGCTCTTCTTCCCCTGCTGTCTCCTTCTTTATTAGAATTGCAACATAACAAAGAAAAACAACAACCCTTCCTCCAAGAAGCCGCTGGTAATTACCTGCCCCAGTCACTGGGATGTGAATATATTTGCTGTGTTTTAATTATATTGGCCTTTTTGTTTCATAAGAAAATAAACCCTCAACAGGGAGACGGCATGGAGCGGAGGAAGCCAAACATAACTTATGCACCTTATTAAAAACAATTAGAGATTGTTTGATGAGCAGACTCAGCTCCAGATGGCCAGCCTCCATGTAGCCACAGTTCAGATTTCTTCTCACCTTCCCCCAGCCTCTTCCCAAGTTTTGCATCATCAGTTTTCTTAAAATACAAGGACAGGATTGTAAGGGATGATGTTCCCACGTTCTTTCTTCTTTTCAGTGGGGACCAAGTCACTCCTGCATAAACATGTATTGGTTCTGGGTCCTTGTGGCTTCTCCTCTGGTCGCCATCTTGGTCTCAGTCCTCAGGCAACTAATGTTGAGAGATGTTTTACCAATCTCTTAGGTTCAGAATTTACTGGCTGAGCGAATTTGATGTGTGGGACTTTGGGGACAAAATATTTATGGGGGGGAGCATCAACTTGCAACTTAATTTCAGGAATTTATAGAGGGGACACAGAAGTACTTTGATGACATGACAATGATATTCTAATCTAGACTCCTCTCCTCCCATCCCACCTCCACACAATGTTTTAACCACACCCCAAAGTTGTTCAAAGTGGTTCTCCCACACAGGACATATTGTGAAAAGCTCTCTGGAGATTGTCCTTCTCCTGTTTGACTCAGCTAACTTCTGTTCAGACCTTTCAATCAAGGCAGCATTACCTTCCACCCTTGCATCAACTCCTCATCTTGGGTTTTGTGGAGGGTACCTTGAACTGGATTAGAGCATAATAATCTCTTGATCTGCTGAGGAGATATACTATCCTATTAGTATGCTACACTAAAATACTATACTATTTTACAGCTATCTTTCCAACACAGTACAGTTCAAGCAATACACTCTAGGACTCTCCATTCTAATAGACTCATTCAGTTTATTTGTTTGTTGCAGTACTGGGAATAGACTCTAGGAATGCAAGGCAAAGTGCTCTACTACTAAATGACATTGCAGCCAAAGAAGGTGCCACACTTCCTTTCAAGTGAATTTAGAATGAAGCCCTACAATCTATAAACTTTTGGAGTGGGTACACCCAGCTGTACTCAGGGCTTACTGCTGCCTCTGGTGCTGGTGCTAAAGGTAACCTGTATGTAATGCTGGGGATTGAACTAGAATTGGCTGTGTGCAAGGCAAGCAACCTAACCCCTGTACTATCTCTCCTATCTCCCCCACAATCTGTATTTTAAGCAGTTCCCTGTGTGGCGTCGATATACAGAAAGGCACAGAAACAATATGGTTATCACTCAATAAACAATTGTGAAACTATGCTCTTCCATGCTGGGAAACAGAAGAGAATGCTGAATCTAGAAAAGTTTCAGACTCTTGATTCTAGGAAACCTAGACATGTGACTATGGAAAGAAGTTTATGTTCCTGTGCCCCTTAACTAGCCTCTAAAAACTGAAGAAAGCGTGGGGCCAGAGAGATAGCATGGAGGTAAGGCGTTTGCCTTTCGTGCAGAAGGTCATTGGTTCGAATCCTGGCATCCCATATGGTCCCCCGAGTCTGCCAGGAGCGATTTCTGAGCATAGAGCCAGGAGCAACCCCTGAGCTCTGCCAGGTGTGACCCAAAAACCAAAACCAAAAACAAACAAACAAACAAAAATTGAAGAAAGGGCACACTATGAAATGATATGAAGTAGCAGAAGCCTAGTAAAGCCTAGGTATTTGCCAATAGAGGACCGTATTTATAATTACAGTGTCTCGTACAATAAAATCTTATGTTGCTATGCAAAGGGAAGCAGCATGATTAGTTGTGGTTGAACAAAACTGCATTTATGGATTTAAAAAAAAAGTGAAACACAAAACATCCAAGTTGAATGAGTCACTATTTGAAGCAAAGGTGAGGACATACTGGGGGGCCAGGCGGTGGCGCTGGAGCTAAGGTGCCTGCCTTGCCTGTGCTAACCTAGGACAGACCGCGGTTCGATCCCCCGGTTCCCCATATGGTCCCCCGTGCCTGCCAGGAGCGACTTCTGAGCAAATAGTCAGGAGTAACCCCTGAGCGTCACTGGGTGTGGCCCAAAAACCAAAAAAAAAAAAAAAAAAAGGTGAGGACATACTGAATTCAAGTGAGCATTAGCTGAATGGTCGGTATCTTTAAAACTGAGGGAAGTCTGTACATAGGGAGGACCAGGTTAAAAGGATGACAAAGACTGTTTTGATGCACTCATGAGTTGATGACTGTCAAGGTTCTTGGAAACCCCAGAAGCTCAGGGAAAGGCTGGAAAAGATTTTACCTCAGTATTTCCATAAAGAACCCATACTGCCAATAACTGGATTTCAAGCTTCCAACCTCCAGAATTGTGAGAAAATAAACACATTTCTGCATTTCCAAGCCACTCCAACTATTATGGTAGATTCATTAAGGCAATTCTAGAAATACAATAAAGACTGCTATTTTGTGGCAATCTATATGTCTGTATGACTGACTGTCTTGTAATACAGAGATGCCTTCTGACAATGTGCCCAAGAAATAGAATTCTGGGGTTGGAGTGATAATTCAGTGGTAGGGTGTTGCCTTGCACACTACTGACCTGGGATAGACCCAGGTTCTATCCCAGGCATTCCATATGGTCCGCCAAAGCCTGCCAGGAGTGATTTTTGAGCGCAGAGCCAGGAGTAACCCCTGAGTGTGGCTGGGTGTGGCCCCCAAACAAAATAAAACAAAAACAAATAAACAAAAGAAATAGATTTCTTTTCTGAGAAGAAGTTGGCTGAGAGTGAAGGGGAAGAAACAGAAAATTACTTTTCACTCCTGAGCTTTTGTACATTTTTACTTTTGGGTTATGCTCACATGCAGACTATTTAAATCTTTGATGACTTTAAAATTATTGCATGTTTTAAAAGCTCAAAAACAAAAATCTTCAAGAGTTGCTTAACCTCTGGGAACCTCAGAATTCACATCCAAAGAAAATGGGGATAACAATAAGAACTGCTTTGCACAGTGTGTGATATTTCAAAACTGTGTGGTTTAGAAAAGATCTCCAAGGAAGTCTGCACTGACTAGTGTTCTTATGGTTAGTATGTGATTAGCATGCTTCAACAGTAACATCCAAACAAGGACTTATGAGTGGCGGCCATCCTACATCAAGGCTACAGCTAATGAAATGAGCACCTAATCAAGAATACTTTAAGCTAGAAATGGGAGAACTACAAGGGTACTTCAGCATGATTTTAGAAGCAGCAGAGTTGTACTTGGAGCTAGATATTTTAAGTCCTGCGGCTCTGTGCTGCACTCAGTAGGCAATTTAGCAGCTGCATTGCTGGCCTCTACCCACTAGGTGCTAGTAGTATGCCATCCCCAATTGTGTATTGTCAATATCAATGCTATCCATCATCAATACCTTTTAGAGTGCAAAGCTAACTCTGGTTGATAGCCATTGGCCTGCCAATTGCTAGAGTTCAATGTGTTTTCTCCAGACCAGCAATATCAACATCCTAGAGCTTATTATAAATACAGAATCTGGCCTCCACTAAGACCTACAGAAACAGAGTCTGCATGTGCATTGTAACAAGATCATCAAGTGATTACTATGCACTTTGCATTTTGAGAAGTGCCGATCTATGTCTATTATTCAATCTATATCTTTGGCTTACCTTCCTAAAACATAGGTATCCCTGCAGTTGGACTAAACACACACATATCAGTCTATTGGGTTCTGCCAAATCTATGACATCAGTTTTCAAACCAGAGATCTGGGAATTGATAATGTGAGTCTTTTGATCAGAGCATTTAAAAATGTTCCTGCAAAGGGACAGCATGTAGTAGTTGCCTTCTAGAATTGCCAGGGGAGGAAATGTCTTGCTTTAAGAATTCTTTCTCTGAATATTCAACAAATCTTCATTGAGGACTGGCCTACAGACAAGCTTGTAAGAAACAGGTTTCCTTGTTAGCATAGAGCTTGTTGCCCAACAGTGTCCTTGGTGGAAAGAAGTAGAGTCTATATGACATTGATGCCTGGATCCGATTGATTCTTAACTCTTTGACTTGGTTACATGAACAAATGATGTCCATTTAAGTCAGTTTAAACGTTAAGTCAGTTTAAATATGCTTTCTAATAATTTGTCTCTGAGTTTCAATTGACAGGCTGCCCTTTACTAGACTCATTTTCTTCCCTATGACTATGCTAACCATCTAATCCCAATGTGACAGCCCACATTTTTATCCACAGAGCCCATTAGAGCATAAGATTGGGATATTATTTGTAGGTAGAAATAGCCTTATAAATGACTTGCATTCTGGCTTATATACATTATTTCTTGTGAATTTGATTCCCATGAGGCAGTGTTCAGGTTTAACACATTTGTGTATGCTTAGCAAATTTAGTATAAAACACAGTTTCTGAATGAAGAGATACCATACCCAATCCCATTATATTAAGTATTTCTTCCAATAGCAAAAATAATAAATCCAGCTGACCTATAATCTCCCAATAAGTACAATAGATAGATTTTTCCTTTTCTTCTGTTATTTGTAACTGTTTTTTAGTAACACCATGCTTATTTCTTGTTCTGTTCCTCAGAGAGACCCACTTTGGGGCAATTTGATTCTACTTTAGATCATTCCTATTGGCCCCCAGTACTCACACAAGATACTGGTTGGATCTTCTTTGTTGTCCCATTGCATCTCTCTCTATACATAACTTGATGAACTGATACCATTTCATTCTGAAGTTCTCTGTTTTAACCAAATTATCTGCTGCCTTTAGAACTAGTTCTTGAGTGATACACTTATTAGGTGTCTATTCCTGAATCCACAGACTTCCCACTTTGCATTACCCCTTCCTTACATAGAACAATAGAGATGGCACTCACATTACCTACTGGCTGGTATTTAAAAAGCTTCAAACTCTCTGAAAGGTAAACAGAATGTGTATAAAAAGCCTTAACTCAACAATGACACATCTTTGGGATGCATCCCCCCCCCAAAGAAGTCAGATAAGTTGTCTGGTCAGAGACACTCACAATGCTTTTAACTTTAGCAAACTGCAAATAATGTCAAGGTCCAATGACAGAGAATCAACAACAAAAAGTATAGTCCAGTAAATGGCGACAATAATGATAATGCCTAATACAATGCCATGGATGACTGAGCTGGCCTATACTCTGTCAAACAAAGGTGAGCTGAAGTTCCTCCTTTGTGTAGAAGAGTGGGGTGGGGTGAGGGCAGGGGAAGGTCATGAAGCAAAATATTAATCAGGGTCAAAAACATGATTCAAAGGGCTGGAGCACCCGCTTTGCATGTAAGAGCCCTGATCTGATCCCTGGCACCTTGGGAAGTGTACCCTTTCTAACCACACTGGGAGAAGTCCCCTAGCACTACTGGATGTGGTCCCTACAAAAACAAAAAACCAAACAATCCTGTTTTGGGGTGGAAGGAGAGAAATCGTGCACATCATCAGAGTGGGGATTAGTCTCCATAATCTAGGACTAATGAAATGATTATCTGTTAGTTGATAGGTACCTGGAACACCAGTACTGGAAGTCATGCAAGCCATGGGAGACAGACTCTCTCCACCCCCCTTTATATTTAGGACACAACAGTCCTTCTCCATGAAGAGGTTCTAATTAGGAGCTAGGAACAAGAACTATATTATATAGAACTAAAGCCTTTTAGTTGGATCCCTGGAGAACTGTCCTACATAAGTTCTGTGAACTGGTCAGGTTCTTTATCCTCATCATGCCTCAGTTTTACTCATAGGTAGAGTGGAGCAAGAGCAGTATCATTTTTCCAGGATCAATATATAAAGCACCACGAAGTGCCATAAACTCTCAGCACTGTCAGCATTTACTATTATATTATTAGCACTAAAAGTTATGTATCCACTCCCCCACTTCTCCTTACTATGCAAAGTTGGAATTCCGAAGTGAACAGCTGCACAGTGTTATCATCTCTCTACACATTCACACTTAGCAATCTTAATGATACATCACAATGAATAATTTGACGTTCTTTAACTCTCTATACTCTAAGCCACGGACTGCATCAAACCCAAGACGAATAGCAATCTTGCTCTTCCAATTGCTGCTGCAAAGTCATTCATAAATAAAAAAAAAACGGCTTCTTGTTTTGTATGAATTGATTCACAAGATAAATATTTAAATAAAATGTGGCTTCAATTGTGCTCTCTGATGGTAATTGCTGGCTCACACTCTGTTTCTATATCAATGTGTTTTCTTTTATTTTTTTCCCCCAAGCTGACTAATGAACAGAGCTGTCAGGAGCCCATTGCTCATGATCTAGCGAGCAACACATTAGCAATTTCACACAAATATAAAAACTATATTTACTGAAGCTAGGGAAATACACGTTCAGCACACACAAACTCCAAATTGTGCGTTGCCGTCAGCAGATAAAGAATTCTGGGTGATAAATGCAATTAGTTAAGTAATTGACACGCTCTTAACATAGGAATAGGCCCTATATCACCCCAGCTGTCGAAGAAAAGAATGCAAGGAACAAAACCCTATGTGCATAGAACATCCGCTGTTTTGAAGACCCACAAAATCTTGTATTTTAAGTTAGGGGGAAGGAGGTATATTAATGCAATTTGGGAATATTTGCGGTCCTTATATTGTGCAAAATCACATAGTCTTGAATTTAGACTTCATTCAAAGTGGAGGAGAATCCAAGATTTTTTACCTTTAATATTCACAACTCCTTTAAATATCATTTAATTCATTGCCGCCAGTTCTCCCTGGACTGTTCTATTTGAATTTTACAGTGTATTCATTCCACGACAAGTAATTGTCATGTGCCTGGCACTGGCTGGTGAAGAGGGAGCCCAGGAAGAAAACATCCAGGCTGCAGAACCAGAAAGGAGAGGTCACTGGCTCCCAAGCTGCTGAGCTCGTGAGAAGCACTGCAAACTAGAAAACTGCAATTCACTAAGATAAATATTTAAATAAAATGAGTTTTCAATTGTATTCTTTGAGGGTAATTACCGGCTTGCCCCCTGTAATTGCAGCAATGTGTTTTTATCTCCCCCTCTCATGCTGATTAATAAATTTAAGATTAGGAAGATATAAAATTGTAAGTCTTAGTGATAAAAGAGGAGCTACAGAGTCATCGATTCTCTCTATCTCTACACTATCCAATGCCTTCTCCATCAACTGCCCAATGGGAAAAGAGAGGCTACGACAGAAGGGACCAAACCTCCTCAAATAAAATGTGTGATGGAGGCTCTGCCATGGTGATTAAAAACTGGTCTCTATGTGCTGACTTTGGCCACTTCTTGAAGTCCTGTTTTCTGAGGCAGCAGCAGCCAAGCCTTTTTCTCAGATTCACACACATCAGTGACCCCAAGTAACTCTATCTCATTGGTACCCTCCCTGTCTTAGAAAATTCAAGAAGAAAATAATGCTGTATGTTTCCTAGGAAGAAGTTAATAAGAGATCCCTTGATTCCTTTACTTTGTGACCTCTATTTTTACATGGAAAATTAGAATATTGTTCAGAAGCATTTACTTCCTTTCCTCTCTCCCTTCAACTTGCATCATTTTCTAGACTTCCTGACTTTGGGCTTAAACATGTGACCCACTTGGCTAGTGGGATGTTAGCAGGTATGAGCATGTCTGAAGGTTCAATAAAGTGTTTTAAGATAGAGATACAATGTAGGGTGTAAGATACAGCCAGAGAGAGAGAGAGAGAGAGAGTACAGTCTTGCATCTCTCTGACCCTAGTTGGAATGCTTGAGCACTGTCAGAGTCACTCCTGAGCACAGAATTGGGACAGGCCACTGAGCAATGCTGAGAGTCATTTAAAAACCAAAGAATTTTGTTTTAATAAAAGCATTTGTGAGATTGGACCTATTCCCCTGTGCTCTGATTTTGCCAAGGCTAGTACCCTATGTGCCAGGCATATGGGAAAGATAAATAGGAAGAGTTCGACTAAACAGCTTCAGCTCTTATAAGTCCTTCAATCAAAAGTGCCCTTAAGCTTGTGGGGATGTTCGGACATGGGTTCACTGGAATGATCCAGAATAAATTCATTAATTGATTCACCATAAGATACACCATTACAAAGTTGTTCATGATAGAGTTTCAGTCATACAATGCACAACACCCTTCACCAGTGCACATTAATTGCCATCAATGTCTCCAGTTTCCTTCTGCTCTCCTCCATTTCCCTGTTCCCCACTGCCTGCCTCTGTGTCAGACATTTTACATCTTTCTCTCTCTTTTCTTTTTAGACACTATAGTTTATAATATTGTTACTGTAGAAGTATTGTATCATGCATGTCACTTTATCTCCTTTTAGCACCCACTTCTTGTCCAGAGTGGTCACTTCCAACTCTCATTGTCATAGTGTTCCCTTCTCTGTCTTAACTACACTCCCCTGGTTTTGTGGCAAGCTTCCTACCATGGATTGGTCTTAGTCTATATTGTCTTTGAATATTAAAACAAGCTTTCCTATATCTTTATTTAAACACTGTGATTACAAACATGATTGTAGTTGGGTTTCAGTCACAAAAAAGGACACCCCACACCATAAATGGAATTGTTTTGAGTACAATTCATGGGGTAATGGTAGAGGAAAAGTGCTTTATGCTTGTTCATGTAATAAAGATGAAGTTCCAAGATCATCCAGAGCTTTTTCCTCTAAAAATGGTCAAGTTAAGCCAATTAAATTTAGGAACCTCTGAGTTAAAATATGACTTAAAAAAACTCTGAAGTTTTGCTTTGGTTGTTACAGTTTGTTATAGTTCTATATACAATTGTCACACCATTTGTTAATTTGCTTTGGGGCTACACCTAGTAGAATTCAGGAGTTACTTTCATTGGTTTTCAGGAAGATTGTTGAGTGTAGAAATCCAGTCTGGGTCTTCTGTGTGCAATAATTGTGCTTGGTCTTTTAAGGTATTTCTCTGTACCGCTTTCTTTTTAATGCACTCAAATAATGTATTCAAATGACTTTCTTCTTAACAGAAAGAATCATTCTTCTACTTTTCTAAGTTGTTAAAAAAACCCTTTGGTAATAGTATATTCGTTTACTGACTGAAGAGAAACCTTAAAAGGCAAATTCTTAATCACACCCAGGACATGGGTCCATCAATTCCCTCTTTAATGGTCTCTCACATCTGCTTCCTTCATTTTCATCTCCATTCTGAACCACTTCTTAGCTTTGGGGTTAGGCTCTTTCACCTCCACTTGCTCATCTCTCATCCCATCTTCTAATCAAGTACTTGGTAAAACCTAAAAAGAACATGGGAATTGAGAGTGTGGCAAGTTCATGAAATAAAATAGAATGGGGGAGCGAGTTATTACAGCAGTTAGGGCACCAGCCCAGCATGTGCCCAACCTGAGTTCAATTCGCAGCACCACATACACTCCCAAGCACTGGAAGTGCAGCTCTGGAGACTGTCAGCATTAGAAAGTAGACTGGGGGCCGGGCGGTGGTGCTGAAGGTAAGGTGCCTGCCTTACCGCGCTAGCCTTGGACGACCGCGGTTCGATCCCCCGTGCCCCATATGGTCCCCCAGGCCAGGCCAGGGGAGACTTCTGAGCACATAGCCAGGAGTAATCCCTGAGCGTCACTGGGTGTGGCCCAAAAACACAAAAAAAAAAAAAAAGAAAAGAAA
>PVKC010032897.1:0-14125 GCA_004027635.1 Crocidura indochinensis
ATTTAAGAACAACTTCAAATACAGTTGTTAGAATGAATTTTAAATTGTTCAAATGAATGACAACTTTACAATGCATTGTTTTGAAATAGTTCCATCCAGGTGACAGGTCTGGAAAGATAACTAAGTTATATTGTCTACTGAAAGCCACAGTACTACTGCTTAGTGCACATAACATACATGTTTTCACTAGAGCAAAATAATGCTGTGCCATACATAGAAATAAACAGAACTTTCTGTTACTATCTTTTTAAAGTTATGATAGGATTTTAACTTTAGAAGATGGTTTAAGTTTTCAAAGTAAAAAATTTCTTTTCCCCAAACCACCAAGGAAGATTTATTAAGATGCACCAATAAGTTCAGCAGGCATGGTTTTGAGATTCCATCCAATGCCAATGGCAGGATAGGATCATGCAAGAAAACTGTCTTATGAGCTCAACTTTCACTCCCAAGCCTGCTAGAACTGCAGGTGCTTTCCCCAACTCAAATCAAAGTGTATTCAAAGGAAGAAAGTGCATTAACTTGATCAGATCTCTAATTTCTTGAAGGAACTGGCAGCACTTTTATTTTCCTTAACCTAGCAATACATTTAAATTAATAGAATTTTCCTCTTTATTAATATTTTCAGGTTTAAGCTATATGTTGTAGTAGCATGCAAGACGTTCAAACACAGCAAGTAGGCAAAAGAGATTCTTCCAAAGAAATATAAGGGACTGGAATGTTGCTATTGGTAGAGAATTTACCTTATATGTGCAATGACACCTTGGGTTCAATCTCTGGAAAAGAGGAAGAGAAAAAATATATCTATACTATAAGCAATGTATGCCATAATATCCTTTTTATTCAGAAAATTCTAATAAAGTATTTCTTTGCATATTTGCATATCTAGTTCTAAATAATATGGGTATTACTGTAGGGAATATAGAAGAAAAATAGTTTAGATTTTACTGCCAATCCCATTTTTAAAGAGTTGGAAAATAAAGCAAAAACACATAGAAAGTACATTAAGTGCTCCAGAAAAGATGAACAAACCTGGTAAATGTCAGTGAAAAGAGGGTACATTGCCTTATTGGCCAGAGTTTGTTTCAAAAAGAAGAAGGCATTGCAAGTGGGTTTTAGATAGGATGAGAACAAATTATATGGGGGAAGAAACATAAATCAAAAAATAAGTCAGAGGGGGCCAGAGAGATAGCATGGAGGTAAGGTGTTTGCCTTGCATTCAAAAGGATGGTGGTTCAAGTCTCTGACATCCCATATGATCCCCTGAGCCTGCCAGAACCGATTTCTGAGTGCAGAGCCAGGAGTAACCCTGAGAGCTGCCGAGCGTGACCCAAAAACCAAACCAAAACAAAACAAAAATCTAAGTCAGAAAAGTATGAGGCATTTTCAGGAAAAACTAAACCTAAACAGTATGGCTGGGATAAAGAAGAATAGAAAAAATAATGAGAGATCAATTTGAGAAGGGTGAGAGTATGACTGTTTGCTTGAGAGCCAGAAACACTAACTTAAAATAATATTGAGTAGAGTACATGTAGAGGACATTTTTCTCAAGCAACAGAGACTATGTCATCAGAACCTCCTTCCATAGAGAAAAAGAGAGAGAGAAAGAGAGAGACAGAGAGAGACAGTGAGAACAAGAGAGAGAAATAGGACTAGAGAACTAGCACAAGGGGGTAACTTGGAACAAAAAAAGCTAAATGGATGTAGGAATACTGGCTTTGATTCTAAGAACCACTTGGTCTTCTGAACACTAAAGAATTCCCAGAGCAATCCCTTTAGAAAATACAACAACAAATATATACTAGCAGCCTGGGGGTTAAAAGAGGGGGATTTGAGATGCATGCTGGGAACAGGAGTGGTGGGAGGACAATATTAGTGGTGGGAACGCCCATGATTCACTATCACTATGTACCTAAAATATTACTGTGAAAGATTTGTATTCCACTTTGATTAAAATAAAAAAATTAAAAATTAAAAAAGGGATAGAAATAAAGTAGAGAAAAAGAGGAAGAGAAAAGAAAGTAATCATAACTGTTGGTAAGTAGAGAAAACTTAAGATAGGTTTGACTGTAGAGAAATGAACTAAATTGCCCTCGGGTTTGAAACAAACTAAGGAATTAACATAAAATGCAGAAACAAACTGATATTTTTGGGTCACCAAGTAGAAAGATATTCAGAATTCTCTGAAAGGATGTAGTCTCTAAGTAGCCCACAGATGAATCCTCTCTAAGGAATCCTCATTATTCAACATTTTAAACAGTCCTAGAGTAAAGTGAATCAAAAGTCACACAAAAAAGTAGGATTATAACCCCCAATGACACCAGGAAACCAAAATTTTAGAGAATGTAAAGTTTTTAAAAGAGAACAAAAAGAAAAAAATAGAAGCATATTTTCTCTAACATAAAAAGGGACTATGAAAGAGAGGGTTGGAAAGAAAAGTTGATAAATTCAAGTGTTAAAAAATAACTAGCAATATAATTAAAAACCGAGTTACTCAAACATGCCAGTAAAGATGCCAGTAAACAGAGAATCAATGATCTAGAAAATAGAGCAGAGACAATTTTCTGGACTAAAATAACAGATATGGGGCCAGAGTGATAGCGCAGCGGTAGGGCATTTGCCTTGCACGAGGCTGACCCAGGATGGATCTCAGTTCAATCCCCAACCATCCCATATGGTCCCCCAAGCCAGAAGCGATTTCTGAGTGCATAGCCAGGAGTAACCCCTGAGAGTCACCGAGTGTGACCCAAACACACACACACACACACAGATGAAGAAGAGAAAAATTATATATATTTTTCAGGTTATAAGACTTGGAGGAAAAAGCTCATAATGATAATGCGCTCTAAAAAGGAAGTATAGAGTTGTAGAGTTACTGAAAATAACTGCAATATTGGGAGACAAAATTTATACATTCTCCCGTGCAAACTTTAGAAACAAATTCAAAATTCAAGATAAACACAAAAAACTTGCCAGCTCCTCCACTCAGCTTCAAAAGAGAATAAAGGCAGCTGATTCTTCCCAGGTAAGTTGGTCCTGACTTACAAACTTTTGACATTCTCAGAAAGGGCGAATGGTAGATTTCTTTTCTACACAAACTATAGCAACGCATGGTCATGTTCTACAACTGATGACAGATGACTCAACTCCACAATTAATTTTATCAAACTTCCAGACCACCAGATTTGTTTTAGATCTATAAATCCTGGACTGTGTGGCTGTGTGTTATGATACCTCAATATCTTATAGTAGTATACTGTGACTGTTGGCAAGCAGAAAGAATTTAAGATAGGAGGCTTGACTTAGAGGTAATGAACTTAATTACTCTCAGGTTAGAAACAAACTAGTACATAGCCCAATAGTATCACAGGAAATTTAATGAAAAAGTTACGTAGTAATCTGCCAAACTTATAGAGTGTATACAGCATGGAAGGCTCAACTATCACCAACTGCAGTCCATTAAATCCGTAGATGCTGACTTTAGTAACATCATGAAAAACATTTCAAATTGACCTGAGTTGATCTAAGTTTTGATAACTTCTTTTGCCTTTTGTTGTACCAAACAATATGAAGTAAATTTGTTTGTGTCTGCAAGGAGGCAGACTAAGGTGGTAGGACAAATTGGGGATACTGGTGAAGGATAGGTTACACTGGTGGTGGGGTTGGTATTTGAACATTCAGTGCCTAAAATAACTGCATTATAAGCAACTTGGAAAATCACAGTGTTATAATAAAATTTAGGGGAAAAAACAAAAAACACAGAAAACTTGTTCTAGATGCCTTTATTGGTATGGGTAGAGAGGTAAAAACAATACTCAGGCTTAGACATAACTTAATGAAAAGACTCAAATCTAAACATGGAGAATTTTGGAGTTGAACTGCTTTTCTACCCTGCAAAATTCCTTCATTGTGAGTCTTGATCCGTTCCTCTTTACCACAACCCACCCTGCACTTGACTTTGGCCTGAGTTCCGCTATCATTACTAAAATTTGGAGAAACACTTAATAAAAATTTTCTCTTCAGTCTAACCAAAGTATCAAGAAATTTCTCGGGAAAAGTTTTATAAGTGGAAATAATTAGCCTCCCCACTGCGAATTACACAATGCCCCCCAATTTTTAATTCCAGTTTGAGGAAAAAGACAGCTTCAATGAGCTTATCTCAGGTAGTTCTTCTAGGTTCTACATACTATTTTGCATGATAAATTATGAAAAGAATCTTGGATTGAAGATCAAGAGGCCTGAGTTCAGGTCTTAGCTATGCCAGTGTCTAGCTTCTTTTGACTGGAAAACATCTCCAGACGTAATAATAATGGTGATGGTTTTGAATGTTTGATGCAAACCAGATTCTGACTGGGTGTCTTGCAAACATGTTGTCACTTAATCCTTAATCGAGCAACATGTGAAACAGAGTCTATTATTAACTCTATTTACACTGAGGTCATTGAGGTCACCTGCCCACCATAACATGATTAGAAGGAGGAAGAGGTCTTGTGATTGCAAATTCAGGATTTCAGCAGTTATGACCCCTGACCCCACCCAGCTTTTGTTTTCTGAATCTCTGATGAAACTTCTTTCCTGCCTTGACAGTCTTTGATGTGCTTGTGTGACTGTGTCTGTGAGTGCCTGAAATTGGTGTTCCATCAAAGCCATTAAGGAAGTTGCATCTACCTCCTGGTAGACCAAAGTCCCTATCTATCTAACTTTGAAATGAAGTCTGATCACTTACAACTGAAGACATTCTCTTTGTTTTCCCTCCGAATTTAAAAGCTATAGTAATATTTATATATAAAACAATAAATTATAACATATTATAACTAAATATATAATATTTATATAGAGTATCTATTTATCTAAAACATATATTTAAGATATATGATATATATTTTTATATAGAGTAAAGCTGTACTTAAATGTATTATCTAAAGGGAAGTAGATTATTGTTTTAAATAATCCCTATGAATTCAATCTGTTTAGGGTTCAGACACAATACTTTCCCTACCGTTTCACCTACCATCAATCATCTTTAAATCTTGCATCAGCAAATTCAGGTTTTTTTTGCTCATAAAGAGCTTCCAATTTAGAATGAGTAGGCTTCCCTGGAAGGGAAGACTTTGAAAGCATGTGCAAAGCAATTGGAAATCTGAATCTTTTACAAATAAGTTCCTGAATCAGTTACCAACTCCTCACAAACATTCTCAATGCTGTCTTGATTTCATATTTTTCTCTTACTTTTCTCTAGCTCCCTCCTACCTGTCCAAACCCTTCTTATTTGATTGTTAGGAAGTGTTTCTTACTACTTAATCTCTTACTCATGGTTCTTTCTGCAGACCAGTCAGTCCAATGAGATCTGTAAGCTTCCTTTATCATATTCTTTTACATTATATAATGGTTTCTCAATGAGTACTTACCTTTCTACTGCCTTTTTAAAGTAAGATTCATATGAAAATAAGATCTAGGTCTTAATATTTTTCTTGATTTTTATTTCCTGTATTTGAACATAATGTAAAGATTAATAATTTCTCTGTGCATACATACATACATACACCTGATAAATTAGATGTATTATCCATAGGGATACATGTCATTATCTTAGACTCCTTTTGGGTGCAAAACACAGAAATCAACTCATCTAAATTAAGAACAATGAGATTTGTTATAAAGGTGTAAAAAGCAATGAGATTTGTTATAAAGAGATCACAAAGCACCTCGGTGGCAGGAAGTACAGACAGTGCTCATAAAACTGAACTGGGACCTGAAAAACCATCAGGAGGAAAAGCAGCTACTTTCTCAGTCTCTTTTTTTTTCTCTTTGGGGCCACATGATCTACCATCTGCTCCATTCTCTTGCTTTTCTTAGCAGACGGCCTCTCTCTGCACCAAATTTTCATGGGCCAGGAAGCATCATGACCTCTAGTCTCTTGTGTCTTAGTTTAAATTCTTAAGAGAGAGTATCTGAATGGCCCAGGTCATGGGCCAGGTGTCGAGCGCTGATCACATCAACTGTGGCCAAAGAGGAATAAAATCCCATGACTAAACATGGCAGGAGGGCTTCAGTCTTCAGATGGGGCAGAGAGTTGGCATGGGAGCAAGCCTAAGAGAAGAATAATTAATTAAGAAAGGAAAAACACATATTGTTGTCCTTTAAAACTCTACTGATTACATAGAGTGTATGTGAGCAGCACCTGAAGATGTGTTTATAACTTTTGCATGGAAGAATAAGAAATGTTTTTCCTGAGGGAAAAAAAAAATCAAAGCAAGAACAAGTTGTTGGAGGCTTGTAAGGACAGAGTGATGAAAATAGATAGAACATACAATTCAATAGAAAAGTACTTTGAAAGTGGCATTTAAGAGAGAATTTTCTGACATCTCTGTGCAGGCTGGGCAGAGTCTGGAAACAGCAAAAAGCAGGAAGTCCATTTAGAGCTTAGATTTTATAATCATCTGTTCACAATATAGAAGCAGACCACAAAGGTTTAAGAGTGTGGGCTAAGTGTCCCTTGCTCCACAGAAAGCATTTCGTGGAATATATTTAAAGATGAGAAGCAGAAGCAGTTCGTCTACTGTGTAATATTTACTGATTTGAGCGGCATTACTATACAGACATCTTACACATAAATTTAACTATTATTATTGTGTTGCCCTTTTCAAGAAAGGGTAAAGCAGATTTGTAGGAGTACTTAACACTTGTAAATCCCCCACCTCTTTAAACCAAAGTGCACTGTATTAAAGAGCTACATAAATTTTACAAGTATTATGTCCTTTTTAGATCATAGCACTATTCTTTTTTTTGCAACACAATTAAAAGAAGGCCTCTTCCAGAAACCTATTAGAGCTGTCAGACTAAAGACACTGCCTTTGCCAAGCACATAATTGCATGAAGGCTAGAACTACAGATAGTGGTTCCAGATTTGGGTATTATAAGGGCCCTATCAACAAATTGCTGCTTCATTGGTCATCACAGCTGTCTTTGAACTTTACTCATTTACTATGCTTCTCCGTGGCTTTAAAAAAAGATTGCTGTATTTTTCTACTGATAAGGTGCATCCCATGCAGAGATAGCCTGATTTTGTCTATCATTTTGTCAGTGCCTCCCTCCCATCTCGATTCCAAAAGAAGCAAAGTTTGTAATTTAGATTAAGGCCAGTCTTAAGGCCAATTGTTTTTTGAGTTATTTTTTTATCAGTTTTATTTTTTAAATTTTTATTGTGGTCAAAGTGAATTACAATTGTTTCACAGAAATATTTAAGGAACATAGTGACATATATGAGGGGCATTCCCACCCCCCCCCATAGTTGTCCTCCCTCCACCCCTGTTTCCAGCATGCATCCCATATCTCCCTCATTACCCCCATAGAGCTAGTGTCACTGTTCCCCACTTGTACAGCTTGTTGTAAATTGGGTATGGGATTCTGTTGTCATTAACTATTGGCTTGGTGTTTAAGTCTGATCATTTTTTACTTCCACTAAATATTCATTCGACTGACTATTCTTGGTACCATCCATTTTCCCCCCTCAAATTATGAAGCTGAACAAGATGATTCCAGGAATGTGGTTTTGTTGGAGATAAACTGAAAGATATGGGAGAAGAAAACAAAAACACAAACAAGAACAAAGGCAAAAGGGAAAAGAACAAAAAAGGAACTAGGAGGGTCTGTCTACGTGTTATAAATTTCCCTTTAGAAGGAGAAAGGGGAAAAAAGAGGAAAAGGGTAATCAAAAAAATTAAAACAAACAAAACAAAAAACCCATAAAACTAAAAAAAAACAAACTAACAAGTGAAACAAAGCAAAAAAAAGAAAAAAAAAAGAATAGGGCAGTAGTAACAAAAGTACAAAAAGAACAACAACAACAGCAAAATCTCAAATCAACAACTACTGAGAAAGGATTATGTTCCTTTTTTTGTCAGTTGGATTTTTTTTTATCAGTTTGAATTTTTATAAATATAATTTGTCCAAGAGGTTAAAGAACAACTATTTTGGTCAAATATCTCTATGTAAATTTTTTCACCAAATCATATAGTTTCCACAAATTCTACTGGAAAAGGCACAAGAGATGAAATAGTCTTAGTTAATCAGACTTGATGAGAAACGTTGATTTGGACTTCGCAAAATCAGGTTTGGAATGATATTATTTTTAGAACCAGTGGTTTCAGCATGTTGTATATGATGTCTATGTCTTTTACAGGACTAACTAATCAACACTCATGAGCTTTGCTATGTGCTTCCAAAATAACATTTTATAGTAGAATTTTTGTTAAGGGCACAGTATTCCATCTTTTTGCCATAATTTGCTATATGGTTTATTTAGCTAATTCTTGAATTCTAAGAATTCATATTTTCTAATCTATCACCATCATAAATCTTTCTGTAGCAAACATCACATCCTTATAGATATATTGGTCTCCCCTGCCCCAGGTCCCTCTGCTTTGATCAATGTAATCTACCCTGACTTGAACAGATAATTTTTCTGAGAAAAAGGATAATGTTTTAAGCCTTATGACAAAAAGTTTTCAAATACCTTGACCATCAGGAAGTCTTAACACTTTAATTTTTTATCATTTTTTCACTATAATTCCTCCCCCGAATAAAATAAACTCAAAACATAATACCCACCCCCAAGTTTTACTACTTAAAATTTGGCTTCCTCTAGCAGCTGATCATCCTACCAGCACCCAAACCACTTTATCATGGGGAGAGAGAATTTGGGTCAAAAGACTCCACTAGAGCCCATCCTGGGAAAACTTGGAGCTAGAACAAAGAAAGAGAAATTGTTCTTTCTTGAGAAATTTACTTAGAAACCTGAGAAACCAAATCAGCACGTGTTCTTTTCCCCATGAATCCTGGAGAAGGAAAATTTTGTCCTAAGAGAACAAGAGATCTACAGAGAAGGAGAAAAGTTAGAGAAGGTGAGATGGACAGACAACTGAATGGAGATGATAGGAAAGGGAGAGTAGAATCAGAGCATCTTCTTCTGGGGGTAGGGTGGGGGGGGGGAATATTACCATGGTCCAGTGGCAGGAAGATGGGTGATCCATTGAACTCGAAAAAGTTCTGCTTTTCCCTCTCCTGCTTCGACACCCTGTCAAGCTCTTAGAGCCAGGTTGAGGAGTGAACCACCAGTAGGGGCACAGGAGACACCACCATATAATGTAGGAAAATTATCTTACCCATATTTTATTGGTACTAGACTTTACCAACATTGCCTCATGATGATGATACCTAGTATAATTTCTCTAATGGCACTAGGAATACAGTGGTGTTTTGAGGGAGAAGGGCTACACCTGGCAGTGCTCAGTGGTTATTCCTGATTATGTGCTCAGGGGTCATTTCTGGTGGTGCTCAGGGGACCATTTGGGATATCAGGGATCAAGCACTGGTTGACCATGCACAAAGCAAATGCCCTATTCACTGAGAATTTTTCCAGCCCCAGCAGAAAAGTCTTTAAACGAGCTGCATGGTGTAGCATAAGCCAGCATGGCAGGTCCATAGTTAACCTTAAAATACTTTTCCAAGAGAAAAATTAAATCATCAGGACCCAGTAGGTTGACTGAAGTATTTCTGCTAAAAACTATATTCAAACAACTCTGAGTACTGCTATTCCTCAAAGTATTCTCTGCTCTCTCTGTCATTTCTTACTCTCTTCTGGATAAATCTAGAAAAATGTTTGAAGGAGTACCAAATTATAAGCTCACACAAAAACATCTCAGATTTAGCTATGGAAGGCACTCAGAAACTTCATTCTGTGTAATCATTATTTTCACTGTACTTTTTCTTAGGTTTTCCCCACCTGTCTCTACACAATACTTTTATTTTATTCTTCAAGTTCAGTATATTTGAGCCTCCAGTACTTTCATAAAAGTCACTACCTACACTAAAGTAATTAGCACTAGAGACTCAGCTAATCCATCCCCTGATGTTAGTACACATGCCAATTGATGCCAAAATCTCCAGGATGTCCTGGAAAGCTCTCTGCTCCTAGAACCTCTGTGCCCACAGGACCCTTGAATTCCTCTGGAAAATGCTAGATAGATAATAGAAACAAGGAGTCTACATTGCTGACTTTGGGAACTCTTATTAATTTATAAACCAACTTCTAAATGGTCCTTAGGTTTTGACTAGAATCACTCCTGCCTGCTAACAAACACAGAGAAGAAACAAGAAATAAAATGACAGAATCCCTTCTCCAGCACCAACAACAGGTGGAGGCCAGTGGAATGGTGGGCATTCCTCCTAACTCAAGACTGCACTAGCTCACTGCTAAGTTCTCAACATTTTTATGAAGAAATCGTTTAAAACACACACACACACACATATACAAATGGAGTTGGCAGTTTTAATCAGATAATTACTTTAAAAAGGTATGTTGAATACCACTCCCAGGTTTTTCCCATCTGTTTACACTCAAGCAAAAGAGCATCTCTCCTAGACTGACCAGGCGATGTGATGAATATGTTTTTGAAATGAATGCTTTCAGATGGTTTCTTTTTAGGAAACTCACACAAAGATGTGGCCTGTGGTGGTGGAGTTGGTCGTGCAAGACATCTGGCCGCAACATGTGCCTCATTAAGTTACACCTGTAAGCATGGGGTCATTTTTATACCAGTGATATTAATAATAAAGGGTTCATTGAATAGGATTATTAATGGTGCCAGGTGGGGGATGTGGTATTACTTACAGCCTGGTAGGGGATTGGTTAATGCCTCCACCCGCCAACGTTTCTGGTTTCATGTTTATAGACAGAATGCTCCAGATGATGGCTGGCAATGCAGCCATTGAGAAAATGAATTCCCCCTCTCTCCATCAGCGACAAAATTTACAACAGTTGGTAGGGAATTTGAATGAATCTATTTTTTAATTTGGAACTCAAAAATCTTATTGAAGAGCAAGTAAGATATTTACCAATTAATTCAAGAAATTTAAAAAGCTAGTCTCAAAGTTTCAGTTTCTCTTACATGACTTAAATGAAAACTTTGCAGTCGTAACTTTGTAGTCCTGTCACTTCTGACTTCAAGAGACGTTCATCTCCACATTTTTCAACCGAAAATGGGGGAAAAGCTAAGATGAAATCGAAAACCTTTCCTTCCTTCTTTGGAATGTTTGCTTTTGCTGTTTTACAATGCAAGACTTAATAACCAGAGGAAATAAATACTAGAGGTAGGGTACTATTTTAATGTGCCTTATTACAGGTGTGAGCAAGTCTGCTAAGTTCAAAGTATTGTTTGATTTGGCAACTAGATCCCAAGACTCAGAATACCAACCCATGTTCAGCTCCAGATTATATGCCACTAGAATAAAAATTTTAATTTAACAAGGCCATTATTAAATATTAATTGAATTGCATTTGAGTCATAAAGTTCAATTGATTATTAAGAGCCTATTTTAAAAAGGCATAATAGAAAAAAATCATCTCTTTCCTATCCACAAATACACTCCACTGACCTGTACACAAGAAACTAATAAAGCAGCTTAAGATAAAACTTTGTCACACTCTAAACTTTAAGAGTGGTTTTGCATAGACATTATATTAACAGTTCTATAATGTAAGTGGCTATGTTATTATTTTGCAGCAAAGAAAAATAAAGTTCGGAAAATGAGATTCTCAAGAAATACAGCAAGAAAGTGGCCTCCTGAAAACTGAAACCCACCCTTATTGAATCTAAACTTTTATGTTTTTCCACTCCACCATCTGTTACCCTTCCCCCAGCCAATTAACTCCTCTTAAGAAAATCCTAAAATCTGGGAAAGACTTCCACTGCCCCTTCATTTGAATATAGATATATTTGCATAATTCGGATGAATTTCCTTGAGGCAGTGGGTGGAGAGGAACAGACATAAAGAAGACTTAGTATAGGATTCCATTTCTGTGAAGTTCAAGTCAGTCAAAACCAATCTCACCAGGCAAGAATCAGAACATGTGATCACCTCCGAAGAGGAGGGATTGACGGACTGACAGAAAACTGAAAGCCTTCTGGAGTGTGGGAATATTCTGGATCTTGATCTGATTGATAATGACACAGACAAACACAAAAGTTGAACTGAGCACATATTTTGTAAAAGACACTTTAGCTATATTATAGCTCAAGAAAATCAGATTTTAACAAAGAGATTTTACATTGTCAGTGACTCTCCACTAAATATTTCTGAAATATTTTTCCTCTGGGAGGAAATCATTGTCTTTTCCAGACTACCATGCTTTTCTATAACCTACAATCTATTACAATAGGACCAGATCATCTTCTAGAATTTAACACATTGTTTTCTAGTTGCCTAATTTCATAGTTTCTCTCACTCAAAAGGCAGGGATCATTTACTCATCTTGTATGTTTTCCCAGTAGATGGCATGCTACCTACTTAATTATTGTTTGCTAAAAAAAATAATGATGACTAGATTAAGAAATGAGTGAATAAGATAGCCATCTGTCACTTTACTCTGTTTAACTTAGGATAAGTTATATTCATATATCCCACAAGAGTAGGAAATCATTTCTCCAAAAAGCAAGGTTTTCCCTAGAAAGGCTAGATCACCCCTTTTGAAAGGCTGCTATAACCATCATTGTCACCAATAACCTAGACATATAACACAGTTGTGAATGAGATGTTTCATTTGCACTATTGAATCAGAATGTCTCCATTCTAGACCTTTCTATCTAACTTCTCCCATCAAAGAGGTGGCTTCATCTACACTCTTATCTGCATTCCCACCTAGATTCCAACCATTTACTTAAATTTCTTGACTATGAAATTGCACTGACTCCTGTCTAAAACTAAATAAGTCCTGAAATCTGTCACTTGAGCTTCACTTTCACTGGTCTTTCCTGTCAGGTTTTTGTGTCTATATAACCCAGGAGCAAATACTATTATATCTATCACCCATCCTGAATCAAGAAGAATGGTCTTGCCATTTGGATCCTTGCAATTTCTGTTCCTATTTCGTTTAGATTTTCAGTTTGTGTCTCTCTTTCCAACAGCATAGTATACCACATAACTGTGAAGGAAGCTGGTTCTAAGTACATTTTTTTCTTTTTTTTTCTTTTTCTAACTCTTTTTCTTCTCTGTCCAACTGGGTAAAAAGGACTATAAATGAACCTGATTTATTCTGTTCTGAAAAGTTTGTTTCTGTTTGAGAGAAGCTAAGTAACTTTAAGTAAGTGCTTGTATTTCCCAGTTTAACAAAGATATCTGAATGTTGTCATTTACCAAAGTAGGTTACTTTGAATCCCTGTAGTTTGTTGTTATTGTTGTTTTATTTTAACTGTCTTCATGAAGTTGCTTTGACCATACTGCTATTAAGAAGTAATGTGGTTTGTTTTAAATAAGAATTTCAGGTCCTTATACACAGGGAAAGCAATAGAGTCTGAAGAGTGATTTAAATGTCAGATTCCAGGAAAAAGAAAAAAAATCTACCTTTCCTTTTCCAAAATCTTATTACTTTGCATCTCATCTGGGTACCTGCAAGGGCAATAAAGTTGGAGAGGGAAAAGTGAGAGGAGAGGAAAAGGCACTTCAACTCCAAAAAAGAAGATATATTACAAATGTAAAGAGAGCTATTTTGCATAGTGTTAGTCATCTAGTTTCATTAGGCTAGAAGGCATGTTGCAGTTGCTTTCTCCTTTACATACAGTTCTTACACACAATTCTATGCTAATTGATTGAATTAGTCTTTGGTCAGTGCACCTGAACTCTGGCTCATCACACGGGCAATGATTGTGTCAAGCTTTTAGGTTTTGAGTCAAAGAAGATTGCGGTAGAGTTAAGATGGCTTCTTACTACAGACAACTGGTTTCCTGTTCAGGCTTCAGTTTGTGAAATAAGGATCCCTATATAGACCACTGCACGCTGTTTGAATATCAGCTGAAATGTTTATATATATTTTAAGGCTTTATAAATGGTAAAGCATTAATCTGTGTTCAAATATTTATTGAGTTTCCTGTCTCTCACAGCTGTCTAAAAAGCACAAAGAATGTTCCCTTTTTTACTCAAAGAAGATGCTCCACAACCTGGAATGTGATCAGGACTAATGTGTGTGTGTGTGTATGTGTGTGTGTGTGTGTGTGTGTGTGTGTGTGTGTGTGTGTGTGTGTGTCTTGGGAATGAGGGAGACAGGGCAGTGCAGACCAGCAACAGAAGGGAA
>PVKC010032898.1:0-14082 GCA_004027635.1 Crocidura indochinensis
GGAAGGAAGAAAGAAAAAGAAAAAGAAAGAGAGAGAAAGAGAGAGAAGGGAAGGAGGGAGGGAGGAAGGAAGGAAGGAAGAAAGGAAGGAAGGAAAGAAATAAAGTAATCTATAGATGAGCAATTCAAGCAACTCAAAGAAGAACTCTTTCAGAAGATGAGAGAATCCATACAAATGGAACTGAAGTAACTAAACAGCATATTAGCAAGCCATAATAGAATTATCGAACAGGTAGAGTATCGCTTAGACGAACTTGAAGACAAATTACAAGCCAGCAGTGTCAAAAAGAAAGGAGAGAAAAAACCCTGGAAGAAAATGTAAAGTACTTCATGAACAAAGACAAGAGAATCTCCAAATTATAGGAATTCCAGAAGGGGAAGAAAATGGGGAAAGAAGAAGAATAAGTAGTGAGGGATATAATAGAGATCTTCCCCACCCTTGGGAAAGAAGTTTCTCTACAAATTCAAGAGGCAAAAAGAGTAGCAAACAAAATAGACCCTAATAGAACAACACCAAGACATTTAGTTATCCAGATGGCAAAAAAAAAAAAAAAGAAAGAAAACAAAGAGAGAGAGATTGACTCTTTAAAGCTATAAGGAAGTAAGCAATAAGGAAATATCATAAGAATCGAACCAGATCTTCCATTTGAAACAATCCAGGCAAAAAAAAAGAGTGGAATGACATATTCCAACTCCTGAATGAAGGAAACTTTGAACCTAGAGTCCCCTACCCAGCAAAACTCTTATTTACATAGGAGGGAGGGTTAAAAACATTCTCAGACAAAAAAAGAACTCGCAATATTTGCATTAACCAAACTGACACTAAACGAGCTACTCAAAGAGCAAATATACAAACCAAATCCTCAATTGTAACAACTACCCTACACAATATAATGGTACAACAGCTCTTTCTGTCAATAGTTTCCTTAAATGTCAGTGGATTAAATTATCCCATCAAGAATGGATGCAACTGTTTAGATTGAGTGGGTGTCCAATCAACTGCTCTTTATAGATGTCTATACTAATGTTCTAATGCGTTTATTCACAGAAATGGGTGAAGAATGTGTTTGGAAGCCATGGACTCCCACTATAGTGTTCACGAGAAGTAGTTTTAATGTTTTAATTTTTACTATGTTTAAAAGAACCCCCTGATCCTTTTGTCCACAGTGGTGCTTGGAGATATAGATTGGTCACCCCAGTTCCACTTTGTAATGCTGTACTATATTAGACTCAGAAGACAGAGCTCATTATGTTCATGTCATGACAAAAAATTTTTTTTGGTTTTTGGGTCACACCCGGCAGTGCTCAGGGGTTACTCCTGGCTCCATGCTCAGAAATTGCTCCTGGCAGGCACGGGGGACCATATGGGGCACCGGGATTCGAACCGATGACCTTTTGCATGAAAGGCAAACGCCTTACCTCCATTCTATCTCCCGGGCCCCATGACAAAAATTTTAATCTATTCATTTTCTACTTGATTATGCTTGCTAATATAATCTAATATTTATGTCCACAGATAACAATGGAATATGTAACTGCATGCCATGACTCCTATCACAGAGGTCATTCATTGAATATGTTATTGTAATCTATTTTCAATTGTAGATAGTTTACCATTATACCATAAGGCTCATGATTTTAGATTGCTTTTAGGAAAGGAACCTGGATTTTTAAGACCTACTAGACCAGGGGTGGCGAACAAGTTCTACACAAAGAGCCAAAATTTTAAACTGTGAGAGTCAGAGAGCCACACCACATAGTGACCTGCCAAAACAGACAAACACTCACACAAAAGCATATAATTTTAACAATAATATATTAAACACATAAGAGGCAAAGAGCCGCATTCGTTTTGACTGGGAGCCGCATGTGTTTGCCACCTCTGGGCTAGACAATATTTCATGGTGTGAATTCCCCTTACAGTGCTCATTACCATAATCACTTAGTTTTCTAGACTTTAAAATTATGATTGTTTTTAAGAACACTCTATTCACAATCTAACCCACAAAGCCTTTCTTCAGTAAGGTTTCACTAATCATGATTGACCTAGAATATGGAAAACCTTTCCATTTGACTTATTGGCTTTATATTTTTAAGTATTCTGTCCCATTTCATCTGGGTCAGCTTTTCAACTGTAACCCATGGATTGATTCTCAGAGTCTGTCTATGTATGCTCATGAG
This sequence comes from Crocidura indochinensis, assembly GCA_004027635.1. NCBI lineage: Eukaryota > Metazoa > Chordata > Mammalia > Eulipotyphla > Soricidae > Crocidura > Crocidura indochinensis. Next base: position 2,181 of record PVKC010032898.1, read on the forward strand.
TGTATATGTTGGCCACCTCAATATCTATCTAATGTCAGTCTGTAATATATATATAATGTCTGTCTATGTTGTATATTGCCCTTCCCCCTGTTATATATAATCCCTCCTTCTCCCCTTCGCTTACCACCTTACAAATTCTTTTCTAACCTTTCACTCACTCCCCATCTGTTATTTTCCCCTATTTAACCCATTTTACCCTCAGTTCTTTTTTATTGGGGGGGGTCACACCCGGCAGTGCTCAGGGGTTACTCCTGGCTCCATGCTCAGAAATTGCTCCTGGCAGGCACGGACTATATGGTGCACCGGGATTCTAACTGATGACCTTTTGCATGAAAGGCAAACACCTTACCTCCATGCTATCTCCCAGGCCCCTACCCTCAGTTCTTAACTCTTCAGGAAACAGAACATTCCCCCCACCCCAGCCAGCTGCCAACCAGCTCCCAAAGTGAAAAGATTCTCAGCTCGAGAAGAAGCTGCCACTGATTTGCACTCATCAGTCCTTTTCCCCAACCTCCCTTCACTGTGGACTGTTGCTCACTACTAGATTCAGTTTCCGAGAAGCCCCCAGCTCAAGGACATTTCCTAATATGTGACTGCTGGAAACCATTTATTAGACTCCACAAGACCAAATCACACAGGCTGAAACCAAATTTTGTCACCTACCCACCCAACTATTTCAAAAACTTTAAAGGGGACATTTATATCTCCTTTGAATATTTCTTTAGATGTATTTCCTTAATAGGTACACCCTTATTGTCTTATGTAGCGGCAATTTCCCCCATTTGAAGGATCTATGTAGCAGGGGTTTCTAGTAGATAACTTCCCCAAGTGTTCTGAGTTCATGTTTGAACCAGGATTGTTTAGCTTGTTAGTTGAAGCCTCATTTGCAACAGTATTATCATGTGGCATTGTTCCTTTTTGCATAAAATGGGAAACTCTGGGACTGGAGATAGCATGGAGGTAGGGCATTTGCCTTTCATGCAGAAGGACAGTGGTTTGAATCCCGGCATCCCATATGGTCCCCCAAGCCTGCCAGGAGTGATTTCTGAGCGTAGAGCAAGAAGTAACCCCTGAGCGCTGCTGGGTGTGATCCAAAACACACACACACACACACACACACACACAATGGGAAACTCTTACATGTGCAAACAAGAGATTAGGAACACACATAAATTTTATACTGCAATGGGGCCTTACACCTGAACACTTGTCATAGTGACTTGACTTAGGCTTCAGAAGGTCAGACATTGACCATTCACCCCTGAACCTTAGACCCCATCTATAGAAACAACACAGTTTTCTACGCCAGCACCAGGAATTGGATTGCTGCTGCCCTGGAAACGACTTACTCCAGAGTGGGCTTATATGACACCTGGATGATTTGATAACAACAACAACTTGATTTCAGGGAAAGGTTCTCTGCATTGTCACCTAATGGTGAGATGGAACCAGAAGATACTCCACAACAACCTGACTTCAACATAGGATCTGTACAGAAACCAGGATCTCCAAGTACAGAAACCTGACAGCAACAATCGTGATTGAGAAAAGCCTTTACTGGAACCACAGAGAAAGACTTTGGGGTTGGACAACCTAGCATGCCTGGAGCCTGAAGTTGGTCTTATGCCAGAACACTTCATGGGTAAAGTCTCCCTATTTTAAGCCAAAGGTTTTTCCTATTTTCCCCAAATTTTGCTGTGTCTATGCAAACAACAACTGCCAAACACACACCTTTTTTTTGTGTGTGTGTGGTTTTTGGGTCACACCCGGCAGTGCTCAGGGGTTACTCCTGGCTCCATGCTCAGAAATTGCTCCTGGCAGGCACGGGGGACCATATGGGGCACCGGGATTCAAACCGATGACCTTTTGCATGAAAGGCAAACGCCTTACCTCCATGCTATCTCCTGGGCCCCCAAACACACACCTTTTTATTGTATTTTTTATCTCTTATCTTAAAAATAAAAGAGTATACTAAACCTTTTGCTATTTTATTAAAGACTTTACTAGAGATACAATAATTTCCATAAATGCATTGCTACTGAGCCTTCAAATTTTTCTTCTCTTCCATTTTACTTTAGTTTTTCTTTCTATTTTTCTTTGGGGTTTTTTGGGGGGGTTTTGGGGTTTTGGGGGGGCCACACCCAGTGGTGCTCAGGGGTTACTCCTGGCTATCTGCTCAGAAATAGCCCCTGGCACGCACAGGGGACCATATGGGACACCAGGACTTGAACCAACCACCTTAGGTCCTGGGTTGGCTGCTTGCAAGGCAAATGCCGTTGTGCTATCTCTCCGACCCCCTTTCTCTTTTTCTTAATAACTTTGCTTTCCATTATCTTGAAACAAATTATTATTATGATCATTTATTGCTACAGACTGCTGATCTGTAGCTAGTAATATAGCTTCGTGAGTTTCAAAATTATTCCACGGCAGAGAGTGAAACACGAGGAGACTGAAAACGGAATTATTAATGTAGAGAAATGAATTACCACACGCGATGCATGGGGATCCACGTCAGATGAAGCAAGGACAAATTTTATTGATTCAGCTGAGTGACTTATAAAGTAACTTTGGAATGCGGGATAATATTCATAGGAATAATAGGAGATAGATTCTGGATGGAGGAACACAATAGAGGAGGCTAATTAAATTCTGCATATTAAAGAACCAGGAAAGGAATTTCTATCTGTTTTGGGTAAAAACAGGAGAGAGAACCCAGGTAATATTCAGGAAGTAAGAAAAACAGGTAATTATCAGGGGAGTGAAAAATTCCTTAAGTTAGCAATTATCAGGGAAGAGGAAAAGATGTTTTGAGTTTTGGGTAGAAGACTAGGAATTGTTTTCCTCCTGAGTTTGGAATTTAGAGAAAAGCATTATTGGTGCCGGGATGTTGTTGGTCAAAGAAACTGAGCAGTGGGGGTGTGTTTGGTGATAGCTTGATACTGTCTTCCTTTGTCTGAAGGAGAAAGACTTTTACTGGGGCCTGATTTTTCTTAAAGGGAAAGAGTGAAATTGTCACAACCTCGTGAAATCATGATCAGACAATCCTGACAAAGAGGTCAGCTTGTTTGACTACTCAAAGTAGGCTTTTCTGATATGATTTCTTCTCAGGAGTTTTTCACTCCTGATTGGGCCGTATCAATTTACGTCAACTATGTGGTGAATTTTCTTTAAATAAAAATATTTTTTAAAAATAATTAAATGCAGTTTTCAAGGCTTGGGCTCAGGTTTGCATCTGGGGGGTTCCCTGCCCCCTAGAACAGCCAACAAGAAGTATAAATTTAAAATAGGAGCTGGAGTGATAGCACAGCAGTAGGGCATTTGCCTTTCATGCAGCCAACCCTGGACAAACTCGGGTTCAATCCCCAGCATCCCATATGGCCCCCTGAGCTTGCCAGGAGCTATTTCTGAGTGCAGAATCAGGAATAATGCTACTGGGTGTGGCCCCAAAACCAAAATAATAATAAAAGGGTTGTGGGGTTTGCCCTGACATTCTGTACTTAGGTCTGGAATCTGCATTTTCACATGCATTTTATCTATGTGTGCACACGTGCACGCACGCGCGCACCACACACGCACATGTCTTTTTTCTGTCTCCATGGGGTGATGTGGCACTTTGCTGCCAGCAAGCAGCAGAAGTGATACAGGGTCTCCACTCTAACCCAGTTCTTATTCTCTGCCCAACCGAGCAGCTGCTGCAGGACTGGGGACCCAGCACCAGGATGGGAGTCGCAGCTTTGTCAGTCATCCGCATGCCCCACCAGGACCCACAGAGCCACCCTGACTAAGGTGGCCATCAGCAATGCCAAAGAAGCGAATCCTCCACTGGCTCCTCCAGGGACCCCCCTCGAAAGCTCCAGGGGCCACTACTAAAGGGGACCCACCCACAGTCCCTCTCCACCTGCCCCCAGCTGGCTGTTGGGGGAACCTCAAGGCCTGATCTCCAGGCAGAGTCCCCAGGCTGCCCACAGTGAGGTAAGTTACCTTTATGGCTCTTCCCCTGGCACATCTTCAGCTCCCAGTTCTTCCTTGTCTTTGCAGTTTTATTCACATTCACTGCTTTTGCAGCAGGGGCTTCCCCAGCAGTGCTCCAGGACCCTAAGTGCCCCTCTCAGCCTTCCTGGGTCAGTGCCAGGGCCCAGGGTTCTTCGGGCTCTGGGGTGTGAGGACCAACAGCCTCTCCCCGATCTTGTGGATTCTAGAGTGGCGTCCAGAGATGTAGGGGAGACCTTGAAGTGGTGGAGTTGACCCAAGTCGGCAATGCAAGGCCTGTCTGTGTACCCAGATGCTGTTTTCTCTCATTTGTTTATTTTCCTTTAGTTTTGAGGTTTGGAGCCACACTTAGCAATGCTCAGGAATTATTCCTGGATCTATGTTCAGGAAACACTCCTGGCATGTCCGGGATTAAACCTGGGGTGGCCCCATGCAAGGCAAATGCCCTCTTCCCCCCACCCCACTCCTGCTGTACTATTGCTTCAGCCCCTATTTTACTCATCTATTTTTATTTATTTTGGTTTTGTTGTTGTTGTTGTTTTGGATCACACCAGGCAGTGCTCAAGGCTTGCTCCTGGTTCTGTGCTCAGGGGTTATTCTTGATGTGTTCAGGAGACCATATATGATGCCACGAATTGAACCCTGGTCAGCCGCGTGCAAGGCAAATGCTCTCCCTGTCATACTATTTCTCTGGCTGCGTATTTCTTTAAAGTAGAGGCTGATAGAGTTGGAGGGATAGCAAAGCAGAGAGGGTAGGATGTTTGCCTTGCTTGCAGATGGCCTGGATTTGATTCCAGGCATCCCATATGGTCCCCTGAGGCTGCCAAAAATAATTTCTTTTGTTTTAACTTTATTTATTGATTAATTGATTGGTTTTGGGGGAACCACAACCAGCGCTGCTCAGGGGTTACTCCTGGCTCTGTGCTCAGAAATCACCCCTCAAAGGCTGGGGGGGCCACATGGGATGCTGGGAATCGAACTGGGTCTGTCCTGGGTCGGCCGCATGCAAGGCAAATACCCTACCGCTGTGCTATTTCTCCTGCCCAGCTAAAAGTAATTTCTGAGCAAAGTCAGGAGAACCTCCTGAATGCTGTCAGTGTGTCCCCAAAACTGAAATTAATTAATTAAAATAGAAGTTGGATCCTTTGCAGGAACTTTAAAAAATATATAGGGGATTGTTTGGGTTCAAGCGCCATCAAGATGGGGTGCTAGGTGACATGTGGATGATCCCACATGAAAAGGAAAAGTGAAGACACACACACATACACACACCCTGGGCCTCCCATCCCTCCCACCCCCCAACATCAGTGGCAGAACCCTTGGAGTCTGCTGTTTTGCGAAGTTTAGTTCTCAAACTTTATTTTTCACGTCCAGTTTCCGATTATACAAAACATAGAAAATGGGCTATTTTGAAAGACATCTGAAGTAGAAAGTGTCTTAACTACCCTAAAGTCAGCTAACCCCAAACCTAGCTTCCAATATTAGGTCTGCCTTTCCCACTGCCGATACCCCCTTACACAAACCTCCCACAGTGGAAACCTTCCTGGGCTGGGGGGGGGGGGTGGGTCCCACAGGGCTCCACCCCCAAAGATTTCACAGATTCAACATCCCATCTTGTGTTGTGCCCTTAAGGTCTGGGGCTCCAGCTTCTTCTCATCAGCAAATATGGGGAGTCCAGATACTTCAGCATATTGACTGGAGAGTTGTAGAGGTCCCCAGGCCTGTGGCTCAGAGTCTGGGAGCATGTAGGGTGCTTGGGGTCCCTGTCATTAGGCATGACTCTGCATACCATGACTCCAACCCTCCTCGACAGAGCCCCCAAGTTATTTTAAAGCAAATGACAAAACAAGCCTGTGTCAGTTGGGCCACAGGAGCACTTTATAGAAATGTCCCCAAAGATGTGTTCACAGCCACCCCTTCGAATATGGTCACCTCCATTGTCCGTTTGGTCTGATATTCACTTCCTAGGGGTCACAACTCCTTGATTCTGAGCATCCAGCCACGAGCACCAACCAAGGCAGGTTCCCCACAGCGACAAGGTAGTGTATCTTCCCCACTATGTGACCCCACATTTCCACTTCCGGGAGCTGTTACCATTTAGACAGGTTCTCACCTGTCCCCCATCACCTCAGCTCACAAACGGGGTGCCACATGGGAGCAGCACCCCACAGGCCAAACCCGGGTGCCCACCTCATTTCAGTCACACAACTCTGAGATCAGGGGTGCAAACAGTGCTGGGGATTAGGCTTTTGAGATTATTTCTGCTTGAGGAAGGTTTACCAGGCAAGGAGAGAAACTTGGGAGAGGGCTGAGGTTCCCCTTTCTCCAAGTTCTCAGAGGTGTGACCTGCCTGAGCACATGATCCCCTTCAGGCAGGAGACAGTCCTTTCTGCTGTGCCCGTGTCTCACTTCTGAGGCTGCAGTGCACACTCACCGTGGCTGGATACTGCAGAAACCCAGAAACAATCCCAAATGGGCATGCAACAAATGAAGGCGACAAAGAGGCAGAAAAAACATCAGGTGACCTAAAGCCATTCAGGCCAGACACCCCCAAATGCAGGTCCTTACCCCCCTTAGCCAAGATCAGGCGAACAAGCACCAAAACTACCTGCAGAAAGCTCCGGAGAAATGCAGCCTGTCTCAGGCGGATGTCCTAGGACTGGGTCGAGGTGCTCGCCTGTTCCACTTTGAAGATCAAGCCCCCAAGTTCTAGATCCACCCCCAGCTTGGGAACCCTTGGGAAGGCACAGTGTGTGGAACCAGAACAGACATACAGACTGCAAGTCTGTTTTTGGTTTTTTTTTTGGTTTTTGGGTCACATCCGGCAGTGCTCAGGGGTTACTCCTGGCTCCATGCTCAGAAATTGCTCCTGGCAGCAGGCACAGAAGACCATATGGGGCACCGGGATTCGAACCGATGACCTTTTGCATGAAAGGTAAACGCCTTACCTCCATGCTATCTCCCGGTCCCCAGACTGCAAGTCTGACAGTGGATAGCACCCTCCCCATGTTGTGAGTTGGAACTCTGCTCTGCTGTTTCGTCATGATTTGTTATTAATTTGTGTTCTTTCATTTGATGTTTCTTTCATTGGTCTCCTTTAGTGCTCCTTTATTTGGTGCTGCTTGTGCACCTGAATGCCTTTTCCTTTTTATTTTTTTGTTTTGGGGCTATACCCTGTGGCTCGGGTCACTCCTGACTGCACATAGGGATCACTCATGGTGGACTCAGAGGACTATATGGGGTGACGGGGAATCGACCTGGGTTGGCTATGTGCAAGGCTATAAAGCCCTTCCCGATGAGCTATGGCCTCAGTCCTTTACTCTGTCTCTTCCTTGAGACTGGATGTCCCAGAAGTGCCACCCCATTCCCACCAGACTCCATGAGATGTAAGCCAACAGATGGATGGGTGGGTGGGTGGGTCCTCCAGCAGGGGCAGAGAGATGCAGTTTAGAAGGCAGAGAAAGGTCCTCTTTAGGGTGAGGGGTCCCTCTCCTCCCACATTCCCATCAGGGACTCTGGCTCTGAATGGGGGATCATGAGATGCCTGAGGTCTAGCTGTGAGCAGCTATGCATGAGCAGGAGAAGATTCTAGAAGCTGTTGGTCAAAGTCTTGACCTGTCTAGAGGCAGCTCCTGTCTCCGCTAGGGGACTGGACTGCTCAGCTCACCTGGGGGGTGGGGCTGTAGTGGGGGCTCAACCTTACAGTCCCTCCCAGGTGCTGCTGAGAAAGGCATATTTGGGGGTGCAGCCCTGAGCTCTGGAGAGGTGGGGGAGGAGAGACAGGCCTTTCCAAAACCTGGGTTAGAGGCAGCTGGATACCATACTCCCTCCCCATCTTCTGCCATGAACACAGGAACAGATGGTAAGGGAAACGGAGATGAGGGGCTCAGGGGAGCGCCCAGCTTTCTCACCCTCCAGCCCCATCCTGGTGATTAAAAATGTGGCTGGAATTTGGGGGCTTTATTCCCTTTGAGACTTCTGGCTGGGCCGGGTGCTGCGTGGAAGCCTTGGGACATCCTCAGAACTCAAGACACAAACTGCTTTCTTTGGTTTTGAAAGGGAACAATGTTTGCCAGAAAACTTGCACACGCGCGCTCGCACGCACACACCACACACACACACATACACACAAACGCACAAGATTATATACAAAACGGTTATGATTTGAGCATGGATTCCGGAAGGGCCTGGACTCGGTGTCACAGTCCTACTTTCGTTTCCTTAGAATCAGGTACATGAGGCCGCTGATGAAGGTGAAGGCAAAGGCCACCCAGGCTAGGATGAAGGAGTAGCCATAGTTGCCATTCGAGGTGTCAAAATAAATGTAGTTATTTTGATGAATGTCTTCGCGCTGGTCTGTGTAAATGGAAGCGCCAATCATGACGCAGAGGCCTGTGGGAGGGAAGGGTTTGGGGCATCAGTGTGCCGGGGTCAGCCACAATGAGGAGAGCATTTGGTTCTTCTGGAAAGATCTCTGCTGACACCAGCACACAGTCCCACCCTTCCCCTCTACCCCCACAATCTAGTTGAACCCAATTTATAGATGCCCACCCTGAGCCCAGAGCAGATGCTAGGGACTCAGTCAGGGAGGAAATAGTTCAGGCTTTGTACGCAAATTTTGTGTACAAAATACCCAAATATCATTGGTATCGTGAAACAGAAAGAACTTCATTAGGATATTTGGACTGGAACAGATCAAGCTATTATAAATTCTGTCACTGCTCCATATTCTATCACTGTCATGGAAATACTGGCCTCATATTAAAACTGAGGGGAAGATGGTCAGAGATGCTGATCACGGTTATAGACCAACCATGATCACGATGTAGATTGTCTACAGCTATTTGTTTTTTGTTTTGTTTTGTTTTGTTTTTGTTTGCGGGCCACAATTGGCAGTCCTCGGCAGTTACTCCCGACTCTGCACTCAGGAATTACTCTTGGCAGGGCTTGGGGGATGATATGGGATGCCGAGATTAAACCCAAGACAGCTGCATGCAAGATAAATGACCTTCCCACTATGATATCGCTTGAGCCCTTCCAGCTCTGATTTGGTCCTGGTTCTACATTTGTGAGACTGAATTGTCAAGAAAATCAGACACACATTTCATGCAGCCCATGCAGTTCTCAAAGCCTCTTCTATGCCCGGACTTTGTGGGGTATCTCTGCCCACCACTGCCCACCCCATCCACGCTCACATGCAAAAGCATTGAAGAAAATTAAAAGGGGAGAACATCCCCCGATTCCCCTAAAAGAAGTAAATTTCAGCCAAGAAAAATGTGCTCCCTGAACCAGAGCATCCTTGGGTCCCTTGGGAGCCCTCTCCATTCCCTTTTCCTTCCCACACCTCAAAGCTTTGGCTCAAAGGGTCCCTCAGTCACTCACACGACATGATTTGGATGATGGACGTGAGCACGAAGCGTTCCCCTTGCTTCAGGCGGAAGAGCTGCAGCAGGAAGATGAGGAAGGAGACGCAGCAGAGGATGGTGGCCAGGATCATGGAGGCCTGCACGGCCTGCAGTGTGGTATAGCCTGCGAGGGTGCCATAACTCAGCCTGGGGTCCCCTCCCCACCCCATCAGTACTCAGACTCTCAAGCTTTGCAGTTCCACGCCTTCCCCACTTTGGAGTCAGTCACATCTGGGTAAGGTTCCCAGGTCCCTTTCTCAAGGATCTGTTCTGGGGGGTAGGATGTGAAGGGTCTCCATCTTTTGGGGTCCTTATCTGGTGATCAGGACTTATTCTATTTTTTTTTGGTTTTTGGGTCACACCCGGCAGCACTCAAGGGGTACTCCTGGCAGGCTCGGGGGACCATATGGGATGCCTGGATTCGAACCACCGTCCTTCTGCATGCAAGACAAATGCCCTGCCTCCATGCTATGTTTCCGGCCCCTCTATTTTATTTTTTAAACTTTATTTATTAATTGATTGATTGATTGACCATACTCTGCGGCGTTCAGGGGTTACTCCTGGCTCTGCATTCAGAAATTAAAGGCAGGCTGGGTGAGGGACCACATGGGATGCAAAGACTTGAACAGGGTCCCACTTGGGTCTGCCGTATTCAAAGCAAATGCCTTACGACTGTGCTATCTCTTCCATTTCTGATCAGGCCTTTTCTTTTTGTTTGATTGGTGGGTTTTTTTAAATTTTGTTTTGTTTTCTTTGTTGTTGTTGATATATATATTTTTTTTTGTGGGGGAGGTTAGTTGGTTTGATTTTTGGACCACACCTGGCAGCATTTAGGAATCGCTCCTGGATGGCTCAGGGGACCATATGGGATGCAGGGGATTGAACCTGGGTCAGCTGCGTGCGAGGCAAATGCCCTCCCCCCTGCTCTAGCCTCTCAAACGAAGCATTTTGAGAATCTGGGAACAGACCCGGCCCCAGAGACAAGAGGACGTGACCCAGTTAGCACAGCCTCTAAGCCTATGAGAGGCCAGACTTGCTCAAAGGAGGGAGGGAGAAGATTCCAGAAGGGGTGAAAGTTGAGAAAGCAGAATGAAGACTCTGTCTGGGTTAGCAATTGCGGGGAGAAGGGTGAAGGGCCTGAGAGGGAAACATGGTGTAGGGAGAGGAGAGTTCCGGGGCCTCTGATGTTTCGAGCCACCACTGGTCCTGAGCATGACCCCAGCCTCCAGCTACTCCGGCATCCAGGCAGGGAGGAGAAGTGGGTCCCAGCACAGAGGCACCCTTCAGCCTCTCCCCTGCTACTCCATCAGACACTCACTCACCTTCAAAATTTTCTTGTAAGACGTCCGTGCAGTTCGTACCATTGAAACACAGCTTCCAGAGGTCCGTGTAGAAATGCTCCCCAACCCACCAGGCCTGGAACCCAGATGGAAACACAGAGAAAGGCTGGGGTGAAGACTTGTCATGCAGACTTAAGACTCTGTGCCGGTATAAATCTCATGGCTTTAGATTGCTTTGTGTACTGCTAAGAAATGTTATAGTGCACTACAATTTGGGGACTTGTGGACAAAGTAATTGTACATGGGTTCTGCCTTATTTTTCTTAATGTTCTTTGACTGTAAGTTCAATGTTTAGGCGTCAGCAAGGGGATTTCTTTTGAGAACTCTGTTTATGGGCGATTGTCCTTCCACTGTAACTTTACCTTCTCCTCTTTGCATCATTGTTCTCATAATTAAAAAAAAAATAAAAAGACTTTGTGCCAGGCTGGGCATAGCTGAGGACCCCCACATTTCTTGCAGTTCCCAAAGAAAGAGGGAGGAGGCTTTCAGAGGATGGAGGCAAGAAGAGGCTCAGCCGTGGTGAATGACAGCTTCCACAAAAACCAAGTGATGTGTGTGTGTATTTGTGTGTGTGTTGTGTAACTTTTATAATACTGTTTCTTGCCTATCATCCCCCCTGGATCTTCCAGGTGGGGGTGATTGGCAAGAAACAGTATTATAAAAGTTACACAACATGTGTGTGTGCAGGGCTGGTGGGGGGGAGCATGAGCCACACCTGGGACAGGATGGAGAGAGCCTGATATGGATAGATGACTGAACACATCCCTCTGCCCTTGTGATTCTGCATTTTTGTTGTTTTGGGGCCAACCAGGCAGTAATCAGAGGTTACTCCTGGATCTGTGCTCAGAAATCACTTCTGGCAGGCTTGGGCGATCATATGAGATGCCAGGGATCAAACATGGGTCAGCCACGTGCAAGGCAAATGCCCTACCTCTGTGCTATCACTCCGGCACCTGCTTCTTTATCCTTTGCCATCACAACTAGGGATGAAAGCATTACTGGTAGTGCAGGCAGAGACCAAGGAAGCTGCTAAGTATTGTACCAAGTCCTGGACTCCTCACAAGGAAGAGCACGCCAGCCTCAAGAGACAACAGTGCAGCAGATTCAAGACTTAATTCTTGAATTAGAGCTATAGCACAGTAAGGAGTACATTTGCACCGGGAGTTC
>PVKC010032900.1:0-14119 GCA_004027635.1 Crocidura indochinensis
ATTGTGAAGTTTATTTTATTTGATCTTCATTTTCCCCAAACTTTCTTGGATAAAAAAATCATGTATATGGCATATTGTTAATGTCCTCTAAGGAGATGATATTAAACAGCCACTATTTAGTAATTGTTCTTAACATTTCGAAACATTTCATTGTGTGCCCACTTGTAATAATATTTTTTGTTTTGGGCCACACTTGGTGACACTCAGGAGTTACTCCTTGCTATGCACTCAGAAATCGCTACTGACTTGGGGGACCATATGGGATGCCGGGGCGGGGGATCAAACTGTGATCTGTCCTAGGCTAGTGCATGCAAGGCAAACCCACTACCATTTGCATCACTGCTCCAGCCCCAATAATTTTGAAAAATGAAGTAAGCCCCAGTACATAGAAGATATATGAGTCAGGAATCCTCAGAATCAATGAAAAGATACGTGAGTCAGGGATTGGGATATATTTGGTAGAACAGATGCCCGACATGTATAAGGTTTTGATGTGCTTGCTCCTTTTTCAACCCTTCAATCCATCTCATTCCCTAACACACACAGGCTAAAATTGAAAATAAACCCAATTCAGATTAGTCTAGGCAAAAAAAGAGGAATGGATTCATGCATATGGATGGGAGTCAGGGTGTGAGTCATACTATGGAAACTCAAATGGGTTGTCAGGAACCTGCACTCTTTACTTTGCCTCTCTACTCTGTATCCTTTTGTGCAGGGATATGAATTTCTTATGGGTGGGGAGAGCTGGTTTGTGACAACATTTCCATACTCAACCATATCATTCTAGCTTAGTAGCCTCACTGAGAGGTAAGAGCTTTTCTTTTTCAATGTCTACATATACAACCCAGTGAAAGGTTCTGACTATGTTAGCTAAAAACATGTTTCACAGAGAGCTAATCACTATGGACATATTTTATTAACCCTATCCAATCACATATAAGGTCCTAATACCAGGAAGGAGGTGCAGTGCTCTGATTAAAGTAAAACAAAACAAAACTACATAAAGTGAGAACTTGGTTGATATTGTTAGGCTGAAACAACAAATGAAAACCATAATGAGATCTGGTAACCCAACTCTAGATTTGACTATAACAGGCAATTGGCCGATGGACCCAATTATTTCTTGAAAGCAGAGATAGAAATATCAATTCTTCTAATATAAATTTTTATTATTTTTGGAAGATATTTCTAAGCTTTTAAAAAGGCTTAGAGTTAATCATGTCAAATATTGCAATCTCAGTCTGTACTTTAAGAATATAAAAGTTTCTTGGTTTTAATGAATAAAACTTAGTTTGTCTCTGGGAATCAGGAAAAGGTTAGCTTTCTCCCCTACTTTAAAGGGTAGCAGTAGACATTGTGTCACTTGAAAAGCAGGGTTTCAATTAGTGAAACCTTTGAAAGAAAAGGCTAAGAGTATAGCAAGGTTGAACTATATGTTTCCATGGAGAAAACATTTTAGCACTAACTTTGTTTAGACTTTCTGGTACATGAGAATTGTTGTGTATGGGGAGATGGTTTATCCTGATGATGATGATGGTGATGATTTCAATTTTCAATATTCCCAGTTTTTTAAATTTGAGTTTGTGTTTTCAAGCTACAGGTTATGGTACTCTGGGAATCCTGGCTTCATACTAGGGGAAAGAGTGCTTTTGGGGATGATGAGGATTGAATCTGGAGTGTCCTCATATAAGACATCTTCTTTAACCCTTTGATTTAGTTCATCAGTTCCAGAAGAAACCTTTTATTTTCTGTAACCTATTTGAAATATTACTACTAATATAAACTATTATTGAAAATAAAGGTAGTTATATGAGGATATAAAAGGTTTCTAGAAAGTTAGCAGAACTGGTTAGGAGGCTATAAGCAAAACATAGCAGAGGTGTCTTTTTCATTAAATAGGAAAGGAAGACTAACAATGATACTTACCACACTTTCCCAGTAATCCACCTCCCATGTATTGTCCTGTGCTTAACACTGAACCACCACATTTAATACCCTAGGGTTGTTTGTTGTTTGCTGTTTTTTGTTTTTACTGAAATTGAAATCTCTGAACTTCTTACCCAAGTGATTACAAATGTCTATGTTGAAAGTGATGACAATCTTTTGGAAATATACTTCATTTTCACTTATGAGTTTCACTTTAGTATGATAAAAATATTACCCATGGAATAAGGAATATATATATAATATAGGAATAGGAAATGGCAAGATCTATTCTCACAGGAAGTGGTTCTGTCTCCTTTTTAAGGCTGAAATGCTTTTGAGATACTTCTTTAATCTTGGATTTTGCTGTGCAGATCTTTTAAATATCACCCATAACCGAAATTTCCAACATCAAGATCCATCAATGTTTTATCTACTGTAGAAAAGAGAAAGGATCAATGACAGTTATTTTTGCAATCGCTATCACTAACACTCTGCAATGCCTAAAAGATACACTGTGGTGTATAAATTCATCATGTATGTATTTTGGTCTCAGGAGGGTAAGTGAGATAGTTATGAAATTCTGCTTTGGGTTATCAAAAGAACAAAGCAGAAATCTAATTTTGGACAATTCCAAAGTTTACCATTATAATAGATGCAAACAGAAATCAGCACTGCCTGATTTAAACCTAGATAATAATAGTCAGGTATAATGTCTCTAATTTGATATTTGTCTTTGTTACAGTTCTCAAAGTGTGATCCTCAGGCCAATATGTTCAGCATAACCTGGCAATATGTTTGAGACAAATTTTTAGATTCTGCTTCCTTGCTACTACTTTAGACGGTGTTAAAGGAACATTATTTGTGTTTTAAAGTTTCATTTCATCAACTACTTTGTCAAGAACTATTGATTCTCAACATAAGATATACATGAGAATCAACTAGGGAGGCTTAAGTACCAGTGTCTGGGTCCACTATAATATTTTGCTATAGTCCCCTGTGAAATTTTGGCAGCAGAAGTCTATGTAATTCTCTATTACAGCAATATAAGGGCCTCTAATTTAGAATGTTGCAATAAATTTTAAAAAAGACTCACTAAGAGCAATGTTATTCTCTAGAGTTAAGATGGGCACATTTATGAGTGACAAACCACAAATAACACAATTCTTATGAAAGTAGGAATTGTAAAAATCCATAATTTTTTCTCTATTCTACCCTGCAAATCAAGGACAAGTTTTGACATATCAGTCAGATCCTTGTATTTTGACTAACTTAGAGAACTAAGTCCAGTAGGAAGTTGCCTTTGTACTGCCGAAAGAACCCAAAAACACTCTGAGTTAGAAGAATGGTCTCTGTGTGGGTCTGGCACAAATTGATCTGCTGATCTGCAGTCTCTGAATCCTCTTTGTTCTTGCCCCATGCCTATCTGTACCAGGATGCCACTGTCTCGTGGCATTTGCTTTATATTTGCAGAAACTGTGTCTACAGGTCCTTCCTCAGAATTCCTGTTAAGTAGATGCTCTTGTCCCACATCATTAGAATTATTTTGTTGTTTTCCTTTCTTCTGGGCTGGTGTCTCTCTACCCACCCCACTCTCTTTTATTGTTGGTAGAATTTTGCTGTTGTTGCAATAAAGGGAGTAGTATACATGCCTTGTGGCACTGGCACCCTTGACCATGGTGCTCTGAAGAGACCACACTATTTATTGCAGTTCCTGCTGGGGATCTCTTGGTTGTGACATGCATCAGGGGGTGTATACATTAGTTACAGGGACCCCAAATGGCTGAAGGGGCCATTGATCACACAATGCTGTGGTAGGGATCCCCAAGAAACAGAAACACCAGACTTTTCTCTACCCGCACACCCCACCCCAATGCAGGTGGTATTTGGGATGAAAGTTACAGCTTCACCTTTGCAAATTAAGGGCTTTTGCCACAAAGCTGCCTCCCCCCCACCCCCACATCTTCTGTGAGATGCTACCACCAGTTTTCCTGTATATTCACATTCTTTTCTGCCAAGTACTTGATCCTTTCTGAAAGAGTTTTATCTTTTGGTGGGAAGAGCAGTCAGAGCAAATTTATCCAATAAAGAGTGTTCTGTTTTGAATTTGTGTCGTCAGATAGGGTTGAGCCACCCCCACTCCCACCACACCTCAGAGAATCTTGTGTAGTGCTGGGGGTCAGCCAGGGTTGAAACCATAGTAGTCCAAGGCAGGCAACTGTCTTTACACATGGACTATTTTGACCCCCAAAAAGAGTTTTCAAAACTGATTCTTGACGATGATGCTCATGAAATACCTCTGCCAGTAGTGCCTTCAGCATGAGCCTATTGTAAGATTTGTGTTCAATATTGGGTTAACTACATGACTTCAATACTAAATAGCAAATTTGTTTATAATCTTTCTTGAGTTCAGCAGAGTAAAGTATTTGCTTTTGAAATGTTTTGGGGTAAATGTGACTGGAAGGAGGGGGATAAATACTGGCTAAATTTTTATCTTAAGTATGACTTGGTTTTTAGTACTTAAAGTTTGCTTGATTTTTACATTATGCAAACTGCTCCTATCAGCTTTTTCTTCAGATGTCCCTCTTCTGTGGCTCTTTTGAAGTTACTTGTGGTTCCTGGAAGGAGGGACAAGATTTTGCATTTAATAGTTACCTAATTCATGCTGAAGTTTCCCTTGAAGTGCAAAGGGAAGCTGTTACTGGGGTTAAGGTTTCTTGAAATCATTTAGATTTGTATACTCATTCTAGAGGACAATCCATACTTAGCAGTCTCCTAAATGATACATAAAATCTCCATTTCTACATGAAAGCTTCCTGTCCCTTCAAATATACTCAAGCCTGGAGGCTTAAGAAAATCCTCAGATTATTGTTAACGCTGTGCCTGATTCTGCAACAGCTGTTGCTTTTGAACAATGATGCTTCTCCCCCCACCAAAAGAAGCCCCAAAATGCCTCTTTTGCAACATTTTCAACCTTTGTAGTTTTAGTGGTTTAAAGCAGACCAAGAAATAAACATTGGATTTGTTTGGGAATTCAGTGCACACAACCTGAAGATCATTGAATTCAGCCATTTCCTGACTTTGACTTTCATAGCAATAGTTTAATTTGGAGAAAATCTGCTCCCTCAAATGGCTAAAGGTATTTATGTGGAAAATTTTCCAAATGATTGGCTTTACTGTGTGTTTCTATTTTCTTTCTCCATGAATATGTGAGTATTTGGCTTCCTCCCAAGAGGTTTTCTGCATCACTTCTCTTTAGGCAAAGAAGTTTTTCTATTCAGAAAAAGAAAAAAAAGGACATCAAGGGGGTTCCCATTTTAAAGTGAATTGTCTGCATTTAACCATACCATCTATTAAAAGAGAAATTGAGTGTATTTCCCTTTTTGTAAGTTTCCTCTTGGCAAGTCTTTAAGGTCATCAAAGTAATCTGGAAAATCATGTTAGAGCTAATGCAACCAATACTTGTTCTACGGTTCCTCCAATGCTCCCCAATTCCTTTCATGTCCCCCATTGACATCAGTCTTATTGGAGGTGTGGTTTCCATAATTCTCATTAGCCTCTGATTCCTCAATCTCCTCCCTTTCTTGGTAAAATTACCAGGGATTTCCTGTTTTGATTGTGGATTCTATTGGGTCTTAATGTAGTATTTGATATAGTGATAGTGAATTAGCCTTTCCAGATATTTCTTGACCCCATCAAAGCAGTATGAAAGAGTAATAGAGGAGAATATTTGGAATAAAAGGTGTTATTGATTGGTGAAGGAACGGGGAGGAAAAAACCTTCATCACTTTTGCAGGGCACATATAGGGTTTTTGACATCTAGGGAGAAGAGTCTTTTGAGATTAGCAGTTTCCTTTTAATGGGTCAGATTTTTAAAGTAGCCTATTTACCCCTTTTCTTTCTTTAGATGACCTTTAGTAGATCCATCACAGCACTAAGAAGTTTTCTAGGTTCAATCTCTGTCCTATTTTTGCCTTCAGGTTGATTCTCCACTGGTTTGGTATTTATGCAGTTTGCTATTTATGACTGGGGAGATCTCTCACTCTTGAAAGAAAAAAAACATGGCCCATTTCCTCTTCTGTTGCTTTGTTGCTTTCTTAGATGTCATTTCTTTGGAAGTCAAGTTTTTAAATTTCTTTATTTAAGCACTATGGTTACAAACATGTTCAAACATAAAACAAACATACCCCTTCACCAGTGCAACTTTCCCATCACCATCAGTGTCCCTCATTTTCCTCTTTTCCCATACCCTGCCTATCCTTGGGACAAGCAGTTTATTTCTCATTTGTTATCATGATAGTTGTAGTGTAGTGATTTATCTAATTGCACTTACCACTCTTTGTGATAAATTTCATAACATGAGCTGGTCTTTCTGGCTCTCATCTCTATAGTTTCTGGGTATTATTACTATACTGTCTTTTATTTTTCTTAAATTCTATAGATGATATTCTGTATTTAATCTCTCTCCCTCTGATTTAATTCACTCAACATAATAGTCTCCATATCCATCCATGCATAGTCAAACTTTGTGACTTCATTTTTCTAATAGCTGCATCATATTCCATTGTGTAGATGTACCACAGTTTCTTTAGCCACTCATCTGTTGGGCATTTGGGTTGTTTCCATATTTTTTTTTCATTATAAATGGCACTTCTATGAACATAGGAGTGCAGAGGACATTATTGTATTATATTTTTCTGATGGTATTGTTGGAACATATAGAAGCTCAATGTCCAGGTTTATTTTTTAAAATTTTATTGAGACCAATGTGAATTATAACTCTTTTATAGTTTTATTTAAGGTACATAGTGATAGTGAATTAGAGCCATCTCCACCATGAGTGTTGACCTTCTTCTACCATAGTTCCCAGCTTGCAAACCATACTTCCACTCTTAGCCTCCTGGACTGCTAGTGTAACAGGTCCTTTTGTGTATAGCTATTTATAGTTTGGATATCTTGATTCTATTGTCATTGGCTCTGGTTTGGGTATTTAGGTCTGACCATTTTTTATTTCTACTCAATGATCCTGAGACTGATTGGCCCCTAGATCCCATCCATGATTTTGTTTTCTCTCAATTTGTATGAAGACATAGAAATATGAGGCAGAACAAGATGATTCATGTTCTGTGGTCTGTAAAAAAAAAAGTGGGTGGGGGTCCAGAAAGATAGCATGGAGGTAGTGTGTTTGCCTTGCATTCAGAAGGTTGGTGATTCGAAACCCGGCATCCCAAATGGTCCCCCGAGCCTGGCAGGGGTGATTTCTGAGCATAAATCCAGGAGTAACCCTGAGCACTACCAGGTGTGACCCCAAAAAAAAAAAACAAAAGTGGGTGGGAGCCCCTGTCTAAAAGCTATAAATATAAATTAAAATTAAAAGAACTACAAAAGAAAAATATATTAAAAATGGGGTTATATGTGGCAATTTTGTTTGTTTTTGCATAGGTGCAGTAAATATTGGGGAAACTAGAAAAGGAATTCTCTTGACCTGAGAGATACAGGGTGACTCTATTTTTGAAATATACTGTCATGAGACTAATTACAGGCTCCGGCACATAGTTTACAAATCCAAGGTCTTTTTTATGGTGCCAGGAAACATTCAACTCAGTCGCAGTTGTCAACATCATCCTTTGCTTTAGGGATCTTGTTTTTTGCACAGATCCTAGGATGAAGGGTCTTCTGATTTCATCTCACTGTTAGGTGATGAAGTAGAACAGCCTGTTCTTAGATTAAGATTGCTGCTGTTTCCTCATCATCAGGTGTTGGATTACTGGTCCTGCTATACTCAATATTCATACTCCACCCTGCAGTGTGATCTGGTGATTTGACTATTGAATTTTTTTCTACTTGGTATTCCTCTCCCACCCTACAATATGGCCTGATTCTTGTCAATAAAGCAGGAATCTGAAAAAGGCAGGTGCTCATTCTAGGTCTTCCTCCACTAAGCTGCATTGCTTCTTAATTAGGACCAGAAAGCTTGTGTGGTTGGGTTCCTTGTATGAGTGCTGGATTTCCTGAACCTCTTCTTGTACTTTTCACTGTGTGGGTTATTTCCTGCATCAACATTTGCTTCCAGATCTGATATCACTAGATCCTTGTTTTGGAGCCCTAGACTCTACTAGCACCTGAACTAGGACCTGAAATTATGACAGGGAATCAAATAGGGCCTCTTCCACCAACTGGTGAGATGTATTTTTTGATGCTTCTCAGGTGATATTTCACCTTTCTGGTTTTTTTAAACTTATGACTCTTTGGTTTCAAATTGTTGTCATTTGTTTGGGCTTTGGTCGAAGGAATCTGGCTTCTCATGATAATTGCATTAGTGGTAGCTTTTATTGTTTTTTTCTTTTTTTTTCATTTTGTATGTATCATGAGAATCAAAGTATTTGGGCTAGATTCTCTAGTCTTGCATTAAAATTTGCTGAGGCACAGGCTGATTATTCTAGCCTTGCTTTGTAAGTTTCTGAAACACTTCCTAATAATCCTGAAAGGTTAGTAAACCCAAATATTAGAAAGGCATTTTCAGTTGTCACACATAAGCAAGCCAAAAGTCCTGAAATTGGTGTTCTGTTGCCCGCTATTGGTGGTAGGCCAGTAGAGCATCTAGCAGTTTCTCTTGAGGATATTGGCTTACAAAGCCAATCTAATGATATTAAAATGTCTCGTTCTGAAGTGAGGTCTGTATGTAGGATTCTCTTCCACCCACCCACTTAACTCAGCCTTTTAGAGAGTATGGAATGAACTCACTTCCCCCACAAGGGATAGGTCTTAGGGAAGTTAGTAATGGCTGAGTAACAGAAACAAATTCTCCCCATTGAGTAAATAATTAAATTTCAAATTTTGAAGGTTTGAATATGAATCACCTCAGTAGTTTTAAGAAAGTGTGCTTGGAGTATGGTCCTCTTCCTGCGTTTTGCGTTGAATACTCTGGTACCTGGAATGATGGTGGGTGTTGGATTCAAAAGGAACTTAACACTGCTTGAGTGCTTCTCAGTATTTACAATGGAAGATGTGACTTTCTAAGAACTCTAAGAGTAAAATTAATAGTCTATATCACCCTGGAAGAGAGTTGCAAGAGTCATATTATCTTGTAAAATGCTGATAAGGCAAAATAAATAAATAAATAAATAAAGGGGCCAGAGCAGTGGTGCAAGTGGTAAGGCATCTGCTTTGCCCACGCTAGCATAGGATGGACCGTGGTTCAATCCCTCAGCTTCTCATATGGTCCCCCAGGCTAGGAGCGATTTCTGAGTGCATAACCAGGACTAGTCCTTGACCATCACTGGGTGTGGCCCAAAAAACAAAAAAAATGCTGATAGTGGAGGACAGTACACAGAAGTAAATAGGCAGAAAAGACTAAATATGCTGTTTTAAAGCTTGTCAGGTAACTTGCATTGATGGCTTGGAAAAATATTGACTCAAATATTGAGCTCAAGGGTATCTATACAAAGATAATTCAGGGAGCTATAGAGCCATGTGCAAAATTTATGGGGAAATTGACAAAAACAATTAAAGGAAGGTTAGAAATAAAGAAATTTAAAATATTTTGACTAAAACCTTAGCCTTTTACAATGGATATTGCTATCTTAGCTATCTTACACCCTTTTAGGGAGAAAGAGATTATGAGATTTCTACTTGCTCATAGAATGCTGGGACTTACAATTATATTCTGATGTTACTGTTCAGAAGCAAACTCCAGGAAATCAGAACAATTGCTATCACCCAAAGAATCCACCTTGCTCGAGGTTTGGCAAAGGATTTTATTGGGCAAGTGATTGTTGTTCAGTACTTAACTGTATCCTCCGAAATTGGGAGAGGGGCCCAAAGTCTATCTCACGAGGTCAGATCACATGGTATAAGTGTGATGAGACAAAACCAATGCAGGTTAAAACCTCTTTTTCTTTACCTGCTCAAGGACCAGTCCACTTGGGACCAAGACTTAATCAAGATTTGAAAAACTGGGTAAGGGGCTAGTCCCTGTCTCCTCAAAATAAAGGAACTTTTTCATCAATAATTAAGGTTCTCAGCCCAGATCAACAGAACTTCACAGTTTAAATTCATCAAAACCTGCCACTTTAAGAAGTTGCCATTTAGATAGTCCCTGCCTGAAGGACTTGACGCTCATAAATTAGGTCTGGCATAACAGGACCATCCCCTCAAGGGACTGTGGGGGTGCTTTTAGTTTGACACTCAACTGAATAGTAATTCACCTGGGGATTACAGATTCTGACCACGTAGTGGAAATAATAGTTCCTGTTTCAGTACTTACAGAAGTCCTATGTTTCCAGGTTCATACTTGGAGTGAAGGTGTGGCTTTTAATTTTTGCAATCCCTCATTCTCCTACAGGTGCATTTCTGAGCTGTCTGGGCCTGTAGAATGGGTTTACTTACACAACAAGCAACCTCACACATTTGTGTCCTATTTGGAATTGATCTCTGCATTTATCATCAGGAAAAGGCTCAGAAAAATTTTCTTGTTAGGTTTTGATCTTGAAATACTAGTGCTGCTGATTCCAAATAATGAAATAGAACATTAATTATCTCACATTAAGAAATTTCAATGAGCACTATCTGATATTTTATGAGAAGTTTCCTCACATTATTCTGCTGGAATGGCCAGGGACTTCTTTAAGAAGACACATTTTGTGATCTCATCTATTATTCGCTCCTCCCTTATAACTTATGCCCCTATGTTTTCATTGATGGGTTCTGTCCACAACAGGCATACTAATTACAAGTCTGCTCAACAAGTGGAACTTGGTACTTTAAATTATTTATTATCACATGTTTTAATCACTTATGTAATAAGTGATTGAGTTTACATAGTAGTATTGCTCCCTATCATAATGACTGCCTCTTTTAATGTTCATAACCAATTGTTCAAGATTAGCTGTAGCTATGGCAAGCCCTTCTGCAAAAATGTTCTGAGCCAATATTTATCACTAACATAAGAGCCCACTCTGGCCACCCAGAGCCGATGACTTTAGAGAATGAAACTGCTGATTATTTGGTCATGCCAATATTTAAGTCACCTGCAGAAGATCATACAGCACATCATACAAATGATCATAATTCCATGTCAATTATCATCTTCCATGGAAGCAAGCCAGATAGTTAATAAGTGTACCATTTGTGCACCCTGAAATAAAAGAACACATGTAGTTGGGGCCAAACCCCAACAATTACAAACTAGTAAATCGTGGCAAAGATATATTACACATTTGACTTTTTTCCAAAGAGACCCTATCATCATGTGGTAGTAGATACATATTCCCATTTTATATTGGGAATTCCAATGACTTCAGAACAAGAAAAATAAGTTTATACCTTCATGCTTCAGTGATTGTATGTTATGGATATCCCACAATTCATAAAGACAGACAGTGGCCCAATCTACACCAGTAAAACCTTTCAATCATTTAGTAAGGAATGACAAATCTAACATATCACTGGCAACCCATATAATCCAAAGGACAAGCCATAGTTGAAAGAGCTCACAGAACTCTCAAAAATCAACTATTACAATATAGAAAAAGAGGCATGCCACCCACAGACATTTTATCCTTCAGTTGATTTTCATTAAACTTCTACATTTATCCTAAGGAGAGCCTTATACAGCTACAGAAAAACACTTTAAAGGAGTTGTTCAGGTAAAACAGAATTACCTACTTTGATAAAAATGAATAATGAATGGTTTGCTGGTAATCTTCTCATTCAAGGAAATGCTTATGTTTCTACAAATGGCAACCCTGCCAAGAAAGTTTAGGTCTCACTATGAATTGTCAGTAGCAGGAATCTTACAAATAAAAAATGCAGACACAAATGTATGTTAAGAGTGTAGACTTTCTCTCAGAAACAACAGATTATTCTAAAATTATGGGCAGAAAACAAACTGTGACCTCAACAGGTAACTGGGATAATAAACTGACACCATACTATGAGGCAGAGACTATTGGTAGTGGAAATGACCAGTTCCAGAATCTCGATGCTGTAAATGAGGGAACTGGCCCTCCTCTCACTGGGTTTTATAATTTAGAAAACACATGGTACATGAATTCAGTGCTACAATGCCTTATAATATTCCCAGTTTCACTGATTACTTTTACCAGAACAATTATAAGAAGGAAATTAACAAGTCAAATCCATTGGACCATAAAGGCAAGTTGGCAGAAGAGTTTGGTAGGATTATAAAAGCCTAATGGCAGGTCAGCAGAGATATATCAACCCAAAATACAAAAAGATATATCAACTCAAAACCCAAAATATGACAATTGGAAAGATAAATAATCAGTTTGCAGGAGACAGTCAATAGGAGCCACATGAACTACTATTTTTGATGGAAGGGTCCTTGAACAAAGCTGATATACATAATAGATATACAGAGGAAAATAGAGATCGTTTTGTTGATTCAAAAGCTGTAAAACAAGCTTAGCAGGACACAGAAGTTTAATGGATCTATTATTGCTACACTTTTCCAAAGCCACCTTAAATCTATAACTCAATGCCTCATCTGCCACCAAGAATCTCTGACATCAGAGATCTTTACTCATTTATTTGAAATCTACAAGTAAATGCACATTGCAAGATTGCCTTAAAGTGTTTTTTAAAGAAGATGAAGAAAACAAAATAGGATTTATTGCAGCCACTGTGACACACAGTAGGATTCCTTAAAAAGTACAGAAAATTGGAAAGTACCACCTGTGCTCTTAATATATTTGGAACACTTGACCTATCACAGTACACTATGGACTCTAAGAACAACCATGAGGAATACAAATTATTCTCTGATTTGAACCATTATAGTGAAATGGAAAGGGTCATTGCACAGCCTATTGTAAAAATATGGCAAGAAAATGATCAAACAGTTTCAGAATCAGCTAACTCATCCATAATGTCTTCAGTGGTCTATATTCCTTTTTATATTTCAAAATAAATAACTATATTTAAATTATTTAAATAGCTATATTTAAATCAGCAGATATTTAACTGATTACTCCTTATAGATGTCTATGATATTGTTCTAACATTTTTGCCAACAGAAAGCAGCTGCAGGATGCAGACTCCCACTATAGTGCTCCTTATTAGAATGTTTCAGTGTCTTAATTTCTTTTTTTCTTTTCTTTTGGGGGGCACACACAGTGGCATTCAGAGGTTACTCCTGGCTGTACACTTAGAAATTGTTCCTGGCAAGGGGACTTAATGGGATGCCGGGGATCAAACCCAGGTTTGTCCTGGGTCAGCTGCATGCAAGGCAAACACCCTACTGCTATGCTATCACTCCGGCCCCAAGTGTCTTAATTTCTATTTTGTTTTTAATAATATTTAGTGCTTCTGTTAACAGTGATCCATAGAGATACAGGGTTTTTTTTTTGTTTGTTTGTTTTTGTTTTGTTTGTTTGAATCTGAATTTCTTCTTTGAGGAAATATCTGTTCATTGCATCTTGCAACTTTTGAATGGTGATACTTTTTTACCTGTGAAGCTCTATCTATGCTTTGTATATTTTGGATTATCAATTATCAGATGGTTTTGGGTGAATAGCTTCTCCTATTAAATGGATAATCTTTGTAACCTAGTTACTGTTTCTTTTGAAGAAACAGTTTAATGGAGTCTCATTTTTTTTTGTTTTTGGAAAGAATTTTTTTATTGCTATTCACATATTTTTTTATTTAATAACTCTCATTTATTACTTATACAATTTCCCAACAATAATGTTTCCATTAACATCTTTACATAATAACATAAAATCACTATTTGATATAATGTATTACATTTGAAATTATGTATTTACATAGTTTAAAACATTTTTTTAACAAGCAACATGAAGTAAATTTATTTTTATCTGTAAAGGGGCAATTTAGGGATGTGGGAGGGAAACGGGGGACAATAGTGGAGGGAAGGTCACACTGGGTGGGATTGGTATTTGAGCATTTAATGGCTGAAATAACTGAATCATGAAGAACCTGGTAAAGCATAGCAACATAAAATCTTTTAAATTGTGAAAAAAATAACCGAATTACCTTACACTTGAAATATTTACTGCTGCTTCATATTGTTATTTTAAATATCAATATACATATATTCTATCTAAGAATACATTCACATTAATTGCAATATTTTGCTTTTTGAGTATGTTAGTGCAAAATTTTTTGTCTTAGGGACCTGGCAAGGTATGTATTCACAAATCATCTATATTGCATT
>PVKC010032901.1:0-14128 GCA_004027635.1 Crocidura indochinensis
CCTATATTTAGAGGTCAGAAAACAGAAGTCCAGGGCAAGTGAGGGGACTGGAGCTAAATGCACAAGTTCACGGGTGCAATTCCTCTGATACCTGCTGTGGTATTTTCTTCCCCCGCTCACTATGAATATTATTTATCCTTTGCCAGAAGCAGCCATGAAATTATTCCCCTATGGTCAACCTAACAGCACCAATTAAATAGACCTGAGACTATGATGAGACTATGATGACCTGAGACGTAGATGAGACTGCTCATCTAAGCAACTCATGGGTAAGTGATAAAGTACAGTAATACAGAAGGTAAGGTGTTTGCCTTATATGTGGCCAACCCAGGTTTTATCCCTGGTACCCCATATGGGCCCTTGAACACTGCTGGGAGTGATTCTTTAGTGCAAAGCTAAGAGTAACAACTGAACACTGCTGGGTGTGGGTCAAAAACAAAACAAAACAAACAAAGAATAACCAACTCAAGCAGGGACTTTGGGGAGGCAGAGATAATGTCTAACAAGATCTCAGCAACAAAGTCATCATTGAAAATGAAGCTTTCTTGAAGATGACCGAGACACATTTTCACATAGTAGATAATTAAGGGCAAGCAACAATCCAGGTCATTATGACAACAGGAGTCTTTTTTAAAAAGAGGGGCCACACCTAGTGGCACTCAGGTGTTACTCAGAGGCTACTCAACTTAGAAGTTATTCCCAAAGGTTCAGGGTGCCTTATGGGATGCCACGTATTGAATACAGGTTGGCATGTGCAAGGCAAACACCATATCTGCTGTGCTTTCACTCTGACCCTTAAAGGTGTCTTAAAGGCTGATGTCAGTGCTGACTTGCTGTGTGGCCAGATTTCAGGTTCTGTCAACAGTTGTTTGTATTGAGATGGGAGATGGGTTGGGAAGTTGATATAATTAAGTAAGATGAAATGCTTACAAAGTGTCTTATAACTTATAATTATACAAATAATTGCACAAGCAAAGATTGAATTCATTGGTAATTCATGAAGTTTATCCCCTGATACCATGCTTTCATTCAAATTATTGAGCCACAAATGTCATTTTATTATTATTATTATTATTATTATTATTATTATTATTACTACTACTACTACTACTACTACTACTACTACTTGGTTTTGGGGTCACACCCAGTAGTACTCAGAAATTACTCCTGTCTCTTCACTCAGAAATCACTTCTGGCAGGCACTGAGAACCATATGGGATATCAGGATTTGAATCACCATCCATCCTGAATCGACTGTATGCAAGGCAAATGTTCTACCATTGCGCTATCTCTCTGGCTCCCACAAATGTCATTTTAAAGTTTCTAATAGTTTTGAGTTCAGATGAGTAATGCTCTTGTCTTCCATGTGGCAGCCCCCAATTTGACTGTTGGCACTGCAAATAGCCACCAGTCATGAGTCCTGAATACAGAGTTATGAAGAAACCCTGAGCACTGCCTGGCATGGTACAGAAGCAAAATAATCCCCCAAACAAATATCTAAAAATAAAGTTTCTAGTAGCCACAATTGTACAAATAAAACGGTTCAGTGAAACTAATCTTTAATAGTTCATTATATTGGATTAGTTGTACCTCACAAATATTACTTTAATATAAAATTGATAGTAAAATTATTAGATATGGGGCCGCGTGGTGGCGCTGGAGGTAAGGTGCCTGCCTTGCCTGCACTAGCCTTGGACTACGGTTCAATCCTCCAGCTCCCATATGGTCCCCCAAGCCAGGAGTGACTTCTGAGCGCATAGCCAGGAGTAACCCCTGAGCGTCACTGGGTGTGGCCCAAAAACCCAACCCCCCCCAAGATTATTAGATATGTTTTGTTTTGTTTGGGGGCTATCTCCAGAGATGCTCAGGGCTTACTCCTGGCTCTGTGCTCAGGTGCTTAGGATTTCATATGCAGTGCTTGGGACCCAACCAGAGTTTGCCAGGGGCAAGCAAGTGCCTTAGACCCTGCACTATCTCTCCAACCTTTCTGTGGTGGCTTCTTGAAATATGTTTGAAATCCAAGCTGTGCTTTATATTTCCGGCACATCAAAACCAGAATTACTATGTTTCCCAGGCTTACTAGCCATCTATGGTCAGTGAATTGGATAGTGCTGAGTTGAAGGCTGATTAAGACACATATTACAGGATCCATCCATAGCTGATTCAGCAGATTGAGGTGGAGTCTGAGCATGTGCATTTCCAATGAGGTCCCAGGGAAAGCCAAAGCAACTGGTCTGGGGTAAGATTTTAAAACCACTCAAGGGGCTGGAGGAATAGCATGAAGGAAAGGCATTTGCTTTGCATGCAGAAGGACGGTGGTTCAAATCCCAGCATCTCATATGGTTCCCCGAGCCTGCCAGGAGCAAGTCAGGGGTAACCCCTGAGCACTGCCAGGTGTGACCCAAAAAACAAAACAAAACAAACAAACAAAAAAAAGCAAACCACTCATGTTTAGTTAAATCTGAACCTAGTTGCCTAAAGTTGCCTAACAGAGAAGTTCCCGAACCTTTCTATTCAAGAATACAATATTCTGAGGAAAGACTAAAATCTCTGGAAGTAAAAATAGCAAGCATAAATTCTCACTACAAAATTCAAGGATATTTGGAGAAGGGATAAAGTAAAAAGATTTCTCATTTGATCACTATTCATAAAGTTCCAGAGACCAAAGAGATGCTTTTTTTTTCTTTTTTGCCTATTCTTTTTTGTTTGCTTAAAGAGGAAACTGAGACGCAGAAAGTTTACATGCTTTTGCTTTTGCTTGAAGTCACTGAGAAGCCTAGTTTAGAGAAAAATTTTAATGTTTTCTTTGATGGCCAGAGCAGGCTAGGCATTTGCCTGGTACGTATCTAACCAAGGTTTAAATCCTGGTACCCCATTTGGTCTTCTGAGCACTGTCAGGAGTGAACAAAAATTTTTAAATTTTTCTTTGAAATAAAATATGACTCAGTTTTCTAGTTAAACTTCATCACCTATTCTGCAACTTGAAATAAAAACTTCAACAATAACCAGTCTGCTAAAGTGGAGGTTACTCATTACTTTAACCAGAGGGGAAAAAACCAACAGCTTCCTAGGAGCTACCTGTATCATGTGGAAACTTAGAAACTTGAAACGAAAATCTCCTGAAATATGGCAGATTCTTAAATCTTAAAACAGAAATACATGTGATCCAGCAATACCATGCCTGGGTATTTTCCAAAAGATCACAAAGCACTAATTCAACAGGACGTATGCACCTATGTTCATGGTAGCCTGGGCTACCTACCTGCCTATTTATAGATGACAGCTCAAGAAAGATATGGTTGATACATTTAGTGAACTGCTCAGCTATTAAAAATAAGTGAAACCTTTTATGACAATATGAAGGGAAATTGAGCTACTATGCTAAGTAAATGTCAGAAAGAGAAAGACTCCTAGGAATATACCATAGGAACACAAAAATACAATACAAAACCCCCTTCCTTACACCTATATTTATTGCAGCACTATTTACCATAGCAAGACTCTGGAAATAACCAAGATGCCCTTCAACAGATGAATGGCTAAAGAAACTGTGGTACATATACACAATGAAATATTATGCAGCTGTGAGGAGAGATGAAGTCATGAAATTTTCCTATACGTGGAATCTATTATGCTGAGTGAAATAAGTCAGAGAGAGAGAAAGACCCAGAACGGTCTCACTCATCTGTGGGTTTTCAAAAAAATGAAAGACAGTTCTCAACAATTTTCAGAGACAAAAGAGAGGAGGGCTGTACGTTACAGCTGACCTCATGAACCTCACCACAAAGAGTGATGAGTTTAGTTAGAGAAATAACTACATTGTGAACTATACTAACAATGAGAATATAGAAGGGAAATAGAAAGCCTGTCTAGAGTACAGGTGGGGGCAGGGAGGGAAGGAGGGATATTTGGGACATTGGTGGTGGGAATGTTACACTGGTGATAGGGGAGGTGCCATCTTATATGACTGAAACCCTACCACAATCATGTTTGTAACCAAGGTGTTTAAATAAAAATATAAAAAAGAGAAAAATCATAGTAAAAAAAAAGAAAGAAAGAGAAAGAAAGACAATTACTGACTGGTTTCACTCAAATATGCAATGCAAATTACAAGAAAATGGAAACACAATAAACATAGCTGTAAAAATATGGCAATTATCACAGGGAAAGGGAACATGGAGGGAAGAATGAGTAGAGGGATTTGATCAGATAGTAAATATTCTTATAATGATAAAATTTTGATGGTCTCCAGAAATTATATATCATTGTAAATCCATGTTCTACTGATAAAATTTATCTAAAAATTTAAAACAAAGTTCCTAAAAAAAAGTCAGGAGACTTACTTGTCAACATATTTGCCAAATCCAAATTCCAGCATATTTGAGAGACAAGTGGTTTCAGTGGGTTTTATTTCATAGCCGACAATCTCACTGATCTGCAAGAAAATGAGGAAACCAAGCTAGTGAGAAGAAGTCATGGTAGCTTCATCTGCTAAACTTTCTACATGATGGAAATGTTCTAGATTGTAAAATGTATTTGGTTTTGGGTGACACCCAGCAGGGGTCTAGCCGAAATGGGCCATTTCTGCTGGACTTGGGATGCAGGGGATCAAACTCAGGTCTGCATCATGCAAAGCAAGTACCCTACCTTCTGTACTACCACTCCTGAGTTTAAAATTTAATTCAACTAAATATCTGAAATATTTAGAGATTATCAAATGGGAAAGTACAGATGTAAGAGTTTCAGAGGTGACTTAGTGCTCATACTGAATTCTTTCTGTTTACTGGGTTCTGTTCTTCCCCTCAAGCATAAGTGGGTTGGGATGGACTTCAGTTTGTTTGGAGCTTCCAGGATCTAAGGCAAAGTCTGGCCAATGACACAAGCTACAAAAGTGTCTCTTGAAAAAAAATACTGGAAAAATATGAGTATGTGAAACAAACATCCTTAGTTCTGTTACCTGAGGATGCTGAGAAAGGGATAGTGTTCCCCGCCACTCTCTCTTTTGGTTTTTTTTTTCGGGTCACACCCGTTTGATGCTCAGGGGTTACTCCTGGCTAAGTGCTCGGAAATTGCCCCTGGCTTGGGGGGACCACATGGGACGGTGGGAGATCAAACCTCGGTCCTTCCTTGGCTAGCGCTTGCAAGGCAGACACCTTACCTCTAGCGCCACCTCGCCGGCCCCTCTCCACTCTCTCTTAATATCTTCCTTTTTGTTTGTTTTTATTTTGGGCCACACCCAGTGATGCTCAGGGGTTACTCCTGGCTACGTGCTTAGAAATAGCTCCTGACTTGGGGGACCATATGGGAAGTTGGGGAGTTGAAGCACAGTCCATCCTAGGTCAGCTGTGTGCAAGACAAACGCCCTACCACTGCACCATTGCTCTGGCCCCTTAATATCTTCCTTTTTATCCTAATGTACTAACTTGTTGGAAACATGAACATTTTTGGCGCCCATTCTTTTGGTGTAGATGCTATTCAAACTTAGCTTCAAAGTGAAAATATGCTTAAGAAAGGCCTTAAGTGGCAGATTGAGGGTTGTGAATGAAAAGAGAAGGGAGGCTAAGGTGGAAAGCCTCACCTACTGCTCACTTCATTTTTTTTCTCTGAATCCCCAAAAGGAATAAAGAGTGTCATTGTAGGATGAATATCCTGTCAGTTTTTATTTAGCCTTCAGTTTCTGGGGCCTGATATTTGGTAAGCTTCAAAAAGCATTATAGGTGTGAAGAAGATACAAGTCAGTTGAATTAAATGGCTTCCAATTTGGATTCTGAGAAGACCCTGAGATATGGTCAGTCAAATGACATACATAACATATTATTGCTGGAGAGTTGACTTACTATGTAGTAGGCTCTGTTTGGAGAGCTTTATGAACTTACTTTATTCCCCATTATAATGAGGAAGTACTAGAGTATCTTTAGTTCTCTTGTACACATAAGGAAATAAAACCCAAGAACGTGGCATATTGTCCAAGGCTATCACAGAAGGCCAATCTCCTCAGCACCTCCACATCTCAGACAAGCCATTTCAAGGCCCTTGAGAGACCTTGGGGGTATGATGATTATAGAAGCAAAGCAAGTTTTTTCTATTTATTTTTCCCCTACTGGGTGTTCATAACACTCTTAACACCCTCACACTTGGTTGTTAACAAAAATGCCAACTATTTTTAAGGAGAATATTTAGCATTCTTATTTATAGATTCAAGGGATTGAAAGAATAGCATAGACTTGTTTCTTAACAGAGGTCTTAGAGAATAAGATTTCCTGTAGTATTGCTAAGATGTCCAGGAATAAATGTGAGTTTCTTTTTTGTTACAGCCCCAGGTCAAGGAACAAAGACACTCTGACCCTGTAGCTTAATGCCTTTTTATTTGGGACCACAACCAGTGATGCTCAGAGGTTACTCCTGGCTATGCACTTAGAAATCACTCCTGGCTTTAGAATGCTTATCTATTTTTCTAGGAGAGAAGACAGTAGAACCTTTAGGGCTAGTGGCTAGAATAACACTCAGTGGAGAGGCAGTCTTCTTGTTCTACCCATTCCTTTTCTTGCTGCCCTTTGGCCTCAAATAGGTTTTCCTCTCAAAAAGAAGCTCCTCCCAGTGTCATGTCCTGTCTTTCAACAGGTGACCAGGCCTAGGAGTAACGGTTGGTTTGACTGAGGGGCGAGTAGTGCTGGGGTGCGGGAATGATAGACACCTGCTGCCAGTGCCGCTCCTTCATTCCTGGGTTGCAGGAAATGCTGAGGATTGGGAGGTGCTGCTTGAACTTTTCTATCTTAATTTTCACATTCTCAGCTAAGCGCTTGGGTGCAGGCATGTCAGTTAGAGCCTTGGTTAGTTTATAGATTGTCCTCCACATGTTCCCAATTTCTTCTGAAATTGTATCTGCATTTAGTAAAAAGAGGGGCCCTGAAAGACAAAACATAAGGTGAGAGAAACATTAGACCTTGACGATGTCAGTCTGAGGCATCTTGGATTTCCTGTACCTGCACAGTATACTTATAGGGCCAACATAACCTCTGGAACTGGGTTTGGCTCTGAAACTTAGTCAGTGGAGCCTTGAGCACAATATTTTTTTTAAGCTTTGACAATATCACTTGTAAAATGGGGGTAAAAATGGATACCTAGAAGGGAATCTGAAAATTCAGAAAGTAAACTAGATAATATCATTTTGGGTATATAATGCAAGCAAGCATGGTTAAGGAATTATCATTATGGTTTGTGTATTATATATTAGAGCAGTTGGTCCTCAAACTACAGCCCGCGGGCCACATATTGTATTTGTTCCCGTTTTGTTTCTTCACATCAAAATAAGATGTATGCAGTGTGCATAGGAATTTGTAATTTTTGTTTTTACTATAGTCTGGCCCTCCAATGGTCTGAGGGACAGTGATCTGGGCCCCTGTTTAAAAAGTTTGAGGACCCCTGTATTAGAGTGTTACAGACTATAACAGAAATTTTGTGAAATATTAAGTGGGAATTCTGAGTGAATGGTGATATGGGAGTTCTGCTAAATTTTTTTTTCTGAGTGTTTTTGGGCTACACCCGGTAGTGTTCAGGGCTTACTCTTGTCTCTGTGCTCATGAATCATTCCTGGCAGTGCTTGAGGAATGTTATGGGATGCCAGGAATCAAACCTGGATCAGCTGCATGCAAGACACATGCCCTACCTGTTGTGCTATATCTTCAGTCTTAAGTTTTAAGACATTTAAAAATCATTTTAAAAAAACCACATTCATTGCTCAATCTCTTCCTGTTCCAAAAGAGTGGGACAGGGGCTTACCATTCATCCACTCCTCTGACTTGGTGCTGAAATCATAGGCTGTCACCCAGAGTTGCTCATAAGGTACTTTGTTGGTCATCAAAGTTTGCAGAAGAGGGAAGGTACTTTTCTCCTTTTCCAATAGCTCCTCTTCTTTATTGATTAGCTGCAGAGCAAAAAATATGGACAAGATGTATAGGTAAGTTGTTCTCTAACTCCTTAAAATTACCATGACAAATTTTGCAGTGCTCTGAAAACCAAATAGATAAGGTGCCAATTCTTCTGGAGAGCAAGTGAGGGAAATAGGACATGGATACAAGCGAGGAGATTCCTCTCTGGTCTCCAAAATCATGATGGTTGAGATAAAGGGTTGAAGGATAATTTTCTATTTGACCCATCCTCTTTGTCCCCACAGTACCAGTTACAGTTCTCCCTATTATCAGCTTTTATATATGTGCATTAGTTATTAATATGCTGTCACCTTTTTAGAAAGATTTAAGATAAAACTTAAATAAATTAAAGAACTTACTTTGGGGCCAAAGGTACAGCAGATAGGGTGTTTGCCTTGTGTGTGACTGACCTGAGTTCAAATCCTGTCATCCCATATGGTCCCCCACGCACTACTAGGAGAAATTCCTGAGTGCATAGCTAGGAGAAATTCCTGAGTACAGAACTAGGAGTAACTCCTGAGTATCACTTGGTTTGGCCTCAAATCACCCCCAAAAGTTAAGAACTTACTAGTTACTTTTAGGACATTTTATTTAGTTTTTCCAGTTTTACTTTCCTTTATTTTAAGTAGAGATAAATGAGGATAGTAGCAGTGCCTCCCCAAAGATTGTTTTTTATTAGCTTAAAGTGACATTTCCTTTCATATTGTTAAGTAAGTAATAAATGCATTATAGGTGAGAAATTAATCTGTTATAATTTCTTCTTTGTGTACTCAGTGACTTAAAGTATCTGGTATCATGTATGAGTATGGAAGAGTAATGAATCCACACTGTCCTTCTGAAATGTGATATGTAAAATAAAAAAAATGAGGACCAAAACAAGAGAGGAGAGCAGTTGAGTCAGACTTCCATCTCGATCACAAGCCTCCAAACCTCAAATTCCATCAGCGCCTGATCTAGGTTCTTTGACAGTTCATTAAGTTTTTCAACATTGTTCTTCATTTCTTCTGTAGTCATCACTTCACGTTTCCTAAAGCCATCCAGTTCCTTGCTATAGCCCTCCAGTCTTGACTCATAATCTAAGCACCTAGAAGTAAGGACAACCCAATCATATTTGGACTTCCTATTTGATGCTTTTTTAAAGTATCAGCATTTACCATCAATGCATTGGGAGAATTTATATTCAGATACCACAAATTTTACCTACCTATACCTATGCATCCATCCAATATCTATAATCCCACACCCATTTCCCAGAAATGGCTCTATAGTGGCCCTATTGGGTCCCATTTCCAGATGTCTTTCTGTTTCATGTATGTGTACATAAAAGGTCTTATATATCCTAAATGAATTATATACCGTATATAAACATATCTATGGGTTTGTTCTTATCTACTGGAATGTAAACCCTATTTCTATATTCTTTTTATATATATATTTTTGGGGTCATATCTGGCTGTGCTCAGGGGTTACTCCTGGCTCTATGCTCAGGAATCGCTCCTGGCAGGCACAGGGGAAGCATATGGGATGCCGAGATTTGAACCACTGTCTTTCTGCAAGCAAGGCAAATGCCCTACCTCCATGCTATATCTCTGGCCCCTCTTTCTATATTCTTAATTCCTTATTTTTATATTCTTCTAGCTCTTTGAATAGTGTGTCAAGAAATAAATAATATCAGGGGCCAGAGTGGTGGCACAAGGGTATTAGCCTAGGATGAACCGCAGTTTGACCCCCGGTGTTTCATAT
Organism: Crocidura indochinensis; assembly: GCA_004027635.1. Taxonomy (NCBI): domain Eukaryota; kingdom Metazoa; phylum Chordata; class Mammalia; order Eulipotyphla; family Soricidae; genus Crocidura; species Crocidura indochinensis. The sequence continues at coordinate 9,672 of PVKC010032901.1, forward strand.
AGTCCCCCAAGCCAAGAACAACTTCTGAGCACATAGCCAGGAGTAACCCCTGAGCATCACCAAGTGCTCTCCCCCGCCCCCCAAAAAAGAAATACATAATATTCATGGAACAAATAAGGAAAATTGCTGTTGAGAACAGTTATTACAACATAATCTAACTTTTGCTATTTTATTAAGAATGTTTAATTTTAGGGGGGCCCGGCGGTGGTGCTGGAGGTAAAGTGCCTGCGCTAACCTAGGACGGACCGCGGTTCGATCCCCCGGTTCCCCATATGGTCCCCCCGTGCCTGCCAGGAGCGACTTCTGAGCGAATAGCCAGGAGTAACCCCTGAGCATCACCGGGTGTGGCCCAAACCCCCCCCAAAAAGTTTAATTTTGTTATGGTAGTTTTAATGTCCCCTTTCTTTAAAAATATGTAATAGTTAATTTTCAGTGGTTGATTTTTTATTTTCTTTATTTAAATTCTGGCTTTCTTGGATCACACATAGTGGGCTCAGAGGCTATTTCTGCTGTGCTGTTTGTAGGTAGCTCCCTGAAGATCCTGGAGGACCAAATGAACTGAGACCACTCAGCAGTGCTCAGAGATCACTCCTGGCCAAGTTCAGGGGGCCACATGTGGTGACAAGTATTGAAAACAGGTTGGTATCTTCAAGGCAAGAGCCTTACCCTCTATACTGTCTCTTTAATCCCTGGATTAAAACCAATACACATATCCAGAATAGAGCAGAGCTCATAGTAAAACATAATAAGTACTGGTTAAATGGGCAGATAATAAATATATAAATTATGAGAACTGTTAACACTAACTAAAACTAGCTACAAAATGGGCATTTCCAGTCTCCTACTTTTTCTTCTATCCCTATCCTAATATCTCCCAGACCTAAAGTCTACAATCTAAAAGTTATTTTGTTGTTATCATTATTCTGAATCCATTATTACATGCTACAATTTTTGCTCTTTTGTTTTTGAATTGCTAAATTTTTCTTGTTCAAGGCAGGGTAGGAAGTCATTAGCATGTGTCATGACAGGAAAGCAGGTTTAAAGAGAACATCCCTTGGAAAACAACCATGGCTTATGTTCCAGTGGATGCCAGTACTCATTCATAACAAAAGCAAGAATTTGTAGCACATTATTCTCTCTCTTTATCATTCATTCCTTTCTCTCAAAACATGGAGGGCAAGTAGTCTACCACTAAGCTACATCCCAGACCGTAATGTAACACATATATAATCCAGTATCATTTCCAACACAACCTTTCTCTGTACCTTTTAATGAGGTCTAGCTCTGCCTGATCCCTCTTGCCAAGAAGCAAGGCTTGACTGCTTTCAAATACATCTTCAATCTGGTCTGGCCATAGGAACAAAGTGCTGTTCAGTTTGATATCCTCTTCTGTAAAACACATACCAGTCAGTTCCAGGACACTGTTCAGCACATGTCAAGACATAGGGAATTAATTCAGCAGAATAAGAGGTGTACGGAAACAAAGGTGAGGGTGACAATGAAAAGAGAGGCCAAATATGTATGAAAGCCTAACATTTACCCAGTATTTACCAAGAGCCAGGCTAGAAAGGAAATGATTTTATGCCTCTTTTTTGTTGTAAAACAAAAAACTTAAGTCAAGGTCACATTGTTAGAAGGCAGCAGAACATAATTCAACTCCAACAGAACTTCATAATTCAACTCCATAGAACAAGAAAGACTATGTTCTAACTGTTGTGCTTCATTTCCTTTCCAGATAAGGTCTCAACTGAGCAGAAGCCGAAGTTCTGGTTCTGCTCTATAAACTATTTCATCAAAGCTCTGCCTTGGTTTCCCTTTTGGTGAACTGATGCTAACAATATCAGTGGCAGATTTCTGTCCATCTCATTCTGTCCATGTCTTTAAATCTGATGAATTAAATGTCTGCAATTGGGCTGAAGAAGTATAGTAGCAGGAAGAGTGCTGGGTTCAGTGTGCTGGCCAACCTGGGTTCAATCCCTGACATTCATGTGGTCCCCTGAACTCTGCCAGGACTGATTCCTGCGTGCAAAGTTAGGAGTAACCTATGAGCATTACCAGGTGTGGTCCAAAAAAGAAAAAATTCAAGGTACCTTCTGTACCCTTGATGATTTATGAAGTTGAGGCCAAAATGAGAGGGTCCAGAATTTACATGGTTAAGGACATAGATATGTGCAAATGGTTGGATAAAGGGATAGCTTTACACTCCTATCCTCATGCCCCTCTCCTATATCTCATACTGTAAGTATCAGGCAATTCACAGTTATTTCTGGAGATAAAAATGCTCTGAAGTTTGGCTTGTAGAAATTTTATTGACTTTAGTACCTGGTCCTTACAAAATTCCAATTTGATGTGAAAGGGCTCTGGACATTTCTTTCTTTATAACATACGCCAGGGCCAGAAGGAAAGTTCTTCTCAGTGTTAAGAGTACAGGTGAAGGATATCTATTTATAAAAAGGAATCTGTATTTGAAAGTCACTTTTCCAGAAATATCAGGCACAAGATACCAAGCCAGGCAATGAGGGCTTAGTCAAATTTTTAGAATGTTTATTTTTTGTTTGTTTGTTTGTTTGTTTGTGGTCACAATCCAGTGATACTCAGGGGTTACTACTGCATCTGGGCTCTGAAGTCATTCCTGGCAGACTTGGGGGACCGTATGGGATGCCAGGAATAGAATTAGAATGCTGTGTTGGCCGCGTGTAAGACAAATGCCCTTAAACTGTGCTATTGCTCCAACCCTGATTTTTATTCTTTTAGTCAAACAAGACTCCCTGCGATTTGAATTCTTGGAGATAAGAGTATAGAATTATTGCTTCCAAGGTATAGGAGACATTTGATAAGTAGATCTCCTGATATTGATAATTAGCAATAGAGTTGCTAATTCTCCTTTCTCCACTGACTCCTTTTGCTATATATTTGTTCCAATAGACAATACACACATGCATCAATGACATTATCATATATGACATTGAACTTACGAGGCAAATCTGCATAGTCCATCAGGAACTCTAGTCTTTCGACTGCATCTTTAAGCTGTCTCCTGAGCTTAAAGACAGTGACATTGCTGGATTTCTTTAAGAATGCAATGAGCTGGACCAGCTCCTCAGTGTTAGAAGGAACCTCACTGACTTTATCTGCAATGGTGCTGTACTGGTTACAAATGCTACAGAAATGAAAAGAGCCATCGCTACCATCAGTATCGTCATTGTTTAATAGAACTTTCTCCTAATTATTATGTTAAATGATTCCTATTGAGAGACTAAGAAAAGGTTTCTAGTTTTACTCATTTCAAGTCCTTGATGACTGATATTATTAGGCATGCAATATTTCAGGAATAATAATAGTAGCAATGGCAATCATATCTAACATAGTATGTCCTGATTATGTGCTCTGTACTCTTTTTGTTTTGTTTTGTTTTGGGGTCAAACCTGGCAGCCCTCAGGGGTTACTCCTGGCTCTATGCTCAGAAATCGCCCCTGGCAGGCACAGGGGACTATATGGGATGCCGGAATTCAAACCACCTACCTACTGCATGCAATGCAAACACCTTAACTCCATGCTATCTCTATGGCCCCCTCTGTACTCTTCTATTCACTTAGTATAATAAGTAGAACAATTCATTTAATCTTTCCAATAATCCTGAGAAGTAGGGACTATTTTAATCGATAGTTTATAATAGGAAAAAGTGAAGCTGAGTAGTTTTTCTAAGGCAACGTGGTGTGTAGGTGTCAGAAGTCAGATCTGAATTAATATTCCTATTAAAAATTTTTATTTATGGGGGCCGGGCGGTGGCGCTGGAGGTAAGGTGCCTGCCTTGCCTTGTGCTAACCTAGGACGGACTGCGGTTCGATCCCCCGGTTTGATCCCCCGGTTCCCCATATGATCCCCCGTGCCTGCCAGGAGCGACTTCTGAGGGAATAGCCAGGAGTAACACCTGAGCGTCACCGGGTGTGGCCCAAAAACCAAAAAAAAAAAAAAAATTTTTTTATTTATAGGGGCTGAAGCAATAGAATAGTGGGTAGGGCATTTTGTCTTAACCAGAGCTAATCTGAATTCAATCATCAGCACCCAATATAGTCTTCAAAGCATGGTGTGGAATGATTCCAGAAGTAAGCCCCGAGCAGTACCAGATATAGCCCAATATAAGAAAACAAAAACCTCCTCATAATCCTAAACTCAGAGCCTCATACAAATTACCACCTGAACTATCTTGTTAGCTCTCCAAAGATCACATTCTTCCTGAGTGTTGTTGTTTTTCCTGGTTTACTTTGTCACAGGGACTGGGAAGGGGAGTGGGACTGTACTCTGTGGCCTTAGGGAAGCACAGCAAATGGCTATGTGCTTGGGGAGCACACCTGTAAGTGCAGGAGAAATAAGTGGTGATGGAAAATGAAACCTGGACTGATCTCCTATAAGAAAATATCATGGGGTTGGAGTGATAGCACAGAGGTAAGGCGTTT